>JBBYHK010021919.1:0-10635 GCA_038382065.1 Adansonia grandidieri | reverse complement strand
ATTGATGATGATGATTATGATGAAATGATGCATGCGTGATGAGAAAAAGTAAAAAAGGAATAAGTTAGTAATTATACGCATAATAAGCAAAATATAAAAGAAATGAAAGAGTAGCAGCAAAAGTGTATCACAAAATTTGCCTTGAGAACAAACGATACAATGCCTAGGGTTAGACATGATGATCATGAATGTTAAGGTACTCAATGATAGCATACTGGCATGTCCGCATTAAAATTGCCTCTTCACAATATAACATGATACCTCGCTAGGACTAAAACTGACTATGTAAACAGTGATGTTCATTCATCACCATCTATGCCAAGCCATTTTTTGGGTAGCATGGCAGCGTATTTCGATCAAATATAACTATTTTGCAAGTAATGGCATTCACTCATCCTTACCTACTTATTAAAAAGGATTTGCCATTTAATGTAACAACATATCCTAAAAGACTGATCATGACGATAAAAATGATAAACGCGGATGACAATGTTCACTCATCATCACCCATATGACCATGGTATGTAAAAGTGAAGGTAAAAAATGTTTCCTCAAGTGATCCTACTCTCTGGGTCATTCTAGTAGCATCCGATAAGACATGATTTAGCTTATAGGTTCACTAGATGGGTTTAAGTTTATACCTATTTTGATATCTGAATCGTTCCTCCATTCGATAAGGATGGTCGAGGTACCATAATCCTAGGCCTATTGCAGGTTTAGCAAAATGGGTTTAATCCGATAGATGTATTTCCCTATGCAAATGTAAAGGGGTACTCACAAAAGGCATAAGTAGTTTACACCCTGAAAGGTTTTGCCATGCCTATGTAGAGGATTACTCATGAAGGCGAATGGCTCACTTCTCACTAGTAATTAGGATACTAAACACACCATGGTGTTGGTGGGAATCTAATGCAAATGCAAGTGCGCAGTATGTGTCAAAGACATAATCAAACCTTTTGTTTTACTCCTATATTACCATAGTTTTTCAAATTGTAATTCATTCAAGAATGAACAATCCCTAACAATCACAAGCAAAAAGTAAACGATGAAGATTAGTAAACAAACATAAAATATAATCATATCTATATAATTATAGATACCAAAAAACTAAGAATAGAGTGAGAAACAGCTAGTCATAGGCCTAACTCTCTAAGTCCCCAGTGGAGTCACCAAGCTATCGCCGTATGCCTACCTTTAAAACTCTAGAGAATCTGAAGGGCATAGAATGCTCGACTTAAAAATAAATGATAGTTGGTTAAGGTCGAGCTTTGAGTTGTTCCATGAATAGGATTTAGATTAAGCATAGTAAGATGAAGGAGAGGGAGATAATTGGGCAAATAGCTCATCTAATCGAGACTTAAATGGCCACCACGAAGTGGCCATAAACTAGTCGTTGCCACCGATCATTTTAGGCTAGGCAGGATTGGATACCTACTGAAACCTATCGCGATGTACCCTGAGTTAGATCTTCATGGATTTATAGGTGTATACACTTAAAATATTTTTTTGGCTAGGAAATGTCTTCTTGACCGAGACTTTTCCTTCACAATGTGATGCTCGACTCATGATACAGTAAGGGGGACCATAAGATGAATCACTCATCTTATTGGTCTCGGATAACCATCACAAAATGGCCAATGTTTGGAGTCACCACCAATCATTTTGGGCTAGGCATGATTGGATGCCTATTGAAACCTATGTCTTGAGTTACAAAACTTGAAACATCAATCCTGTGGTCTACATGGTACAAAGATTCACCATTTGAGTTTGAGAGTTGGTTACGCACGATAAGGCATGAACCTCTTCGCGAAGCCCGAAATCGATAACTTAGTAGTTATGTCTTATCTAAGTTTCAATTCTTTCAATCTTAACTCGTCATTATTTTGATATAATCCTCTTTTAATGCATGAATTTTATAAAATACAAATCCAGGTTTTGATGAAAAGATTTAATCTTATATACACCCTGGATAGATGGGGAATATAGAAATTTTTTATAAAAATGACCTCTAGATTTTACTTTGAAAATGGAATATTCTATTTTAGGCATTCGAGAGATACCCACATGAAATATCATCGTTAATTTTACTTGGAATGATTTGAAAATATGAATGCGAATAATCATCACAAAGAAATCACGTTAGTAAGGTAATGAATGAAGTAACATAACATGAACCATTCAATGTGATGATAAAAAGAAGGGATACTATTGGAATTTATCTCACAATTTGCATCGATAATCTGGGAATAACCAAGTCAACAATTTTCGAGATGGATCTAGGTTCCTTGATTGAACAAGGTTTTTTTAAAATTAAACATGCTTGACTCTTGACATGTTCCTGAAAATTTGGAAAGAAGAAAATTTTAATTGTAGTTCAAAGACATGGTTAGATTATCCCCTCGAAAAGATGGGGTTGGAGTATCCCTGAGGATGATGAATAATTTTGACAAAGGAAGAATTTTAAATCTTAACAATTTTGAAAAAGTGGGGTTGGAATACCCCTTGGATGGTTGGGGATGGAGCATTCCCGAAAGTGACACGTCTGACACTCTTTAAAGAAGTCGAGTTGAAAAACTTAAGTTGACAAAACTTTGTGATTTAGAAAATGAGTGAGCATTTTAATGGTTTTTGATAAAAGAAATTATTATGGATGAGGATGGTAAAGATATAAAAAAAAAATCCATGCCTTGATGCAAGCCTATAAGAGGTCAAAGCATGTTCTCATGGTGACGTTTGAATGTCTCGAGATGAACTTGGGAAAACAACTCAATCTTGACCATAACCAAAAATAGGGGACAACATCACGCTATCCCACTTTCTGAATTTATTTTAAATTAGTTTGAAGGTTTTAGAGGGTGAACATGATATCGTTGAAAGGTAACTCGATGAAGGTCAATCTAAAAATATTCCCAATACCCAAAAAATCACTTTCCTAGGGAATAAATTTTCAAGTTTGGATTAATTATGCTGCTAGCAGAGCATACGAGGGACAGGATGTGTCAAAATTTGAAAAATCACATCGGACTCATTTGGTATCAAAAAATTACAAGCGATACCTTTTTGAAAAGGGAATTCCATGAATTTTTTAGGAAAAATGTTTAAAGTATTTGGAAAAATCATTTAGTGGGTCTGAATGGCCTGATCAGAATGCATGTTGCTGATTCTAGGGGTTTTGGATAGTTTAGATTTGAAAACTCATAACTCTCTCACCCGGAATGATCTAGGGTGAATATAATATCATTTTAAAGATAATTTGACACCCTTTGAGAGAAAAATATCAAAAAAATCATGAAAAATTGTTAAAGATTTTAAATTGATTTTTCAATTCACAACAATTGTGCTGCCAATAGGGGACAAAGCAAAGTAGGGAATATTTTTTTATTTTTCTTTGTGTTGTCGGGTCCAAACTTGGGTCATTAACATTTGAACATCCATGACTGAAGGGAAAAAGTGGCATGAGCATCACGAACTCATTTATACAGCCCCAAAGTAGTTTGGGATGATGAAACAACCCATTGATCATACCATTCAAGGTTTTGACTCAAAAGCAAGGCACAAACATTTTAGGAACAAGTGCAGGGCCATTTTTGTCCAAAAATTAGAAGTTTTAAGCTCTTTTAATCAGGATTCTAGATTTTCCAAATTAATTTTTCCCAAGATTTTTTTGCTAACTTTAAGGAAAGTACTAAGTTCATATTAATCCTCATTGGTTAAGGTTAACATGCTTAGCTTAGAGAGGTTTTGAAAATCAATTTTTGACAACCATCAAACATTCATTTAGATAAGGAGAAGACAATGAACATACAAGGGGATGGCACATAACATGAATGGGGAAGCTAAGTTTACCAATGGTCTTGATAAAGAAAGTGTTATGCACACATCTTATGAAGTGAAGCATGCCAAAAATGACAATGATTCATGACAAAATGCAAGTTAACGTATAAACATGCTTGAAACATGATAAGCTAAGGATTTGTGCATGGATTGAACATAACATGACACATGGATATGGCATAATATGCATTAGCAAGAGCTGTCAAAAAATAATGGGGATGAAATAAGACACTTTGCACATTAAAAAGGGCATCAAGACATCCAAATCCTAAGCTACCATAACCAAAAGCCACAATAACACATAAGAATCCTAAGAGGGTGATGGAAGCATGAAAGGCTCACTAAATGATAAAAATACTAAAAATAGAAAATGAAAGTGATTAAGTAGGAAGTTATACCAATAAAGCTCCAATTTTTGGTTAAGTGGTTGGAGCAGTAAAGATGGCCTGAATTCCCCTCTTTTCCTTGCTGTTAATTAGCCAGAAACAAGAAAAAAAGAAAGGTTTTGGTTCTGGTATGGGTAAGGTTGATTTTTTAGAGTGTATAGTGGCTCGGAATGAGTGTTTGGGGCTGTTTTTGGATGCTGAGAGAAGGGCTACGGGATTTTATTTTTTTGATGTGTGAATGAGTTATGAAAGATGAAACAAGTTGGAAAAAACTTTTTCTTTTGTTGAGATATTAATGGCCTATTTATACCAGCACTTTAGAGCTAAATTAGAGGTGTTTTTGGTTATTTTTCAAGGGGACAGAGTTGTGACAGCTGATGGCTATAGGGTGGCTGTATAAAGTAATTTGCTACCAATGTGATGGACATAGGGCAGTTGGTTTGATTGCTAAAATCGGATACCAGCAAGTAGAGTGGCTGATAGAGATATTTGTCAACAAACAAGGGAGAAATAAGGTGATCATATGACGTTGACCCTTCATGATCTAATTTAGACTTCAAAAAAAAATGTTTTGATTAATTCACAAGTCCAAATTTGTAATCTAATATGGGTTTTGATCTTTTTTTGTGCAAAACGAGTTAAAATCGAGCTTTGGATCAATGGTGGACAAGTTAAAAATGCCTCGATCATGAAAAATGACTTGTATGTATCAATACACTGAAGAATGTATCAATACAATTGGTCCAAAAACCCAGAATGTATCGATACAATGAACATTGTATCAATACAATTATCATTGTATCGATACTATGAAACATTGTATGGATACAATGAAACATTGTATCCATACATGTTGGTGTGTATCCATACATCAACTTTATAGAATGCAAGTTTTGGTTCTAGCATGGCCTAGTATCAATACATGAGTTGATGTATCGATACACAAATTTATGTATCCATACGTTTACACATTGTATCGATACCAATAGGAACATTCCAAATTTTTGGGTTGTTGAGCATTGTATCGATACATAAGAACCATGTATCGATACATTTAGGGAAAATTATAAATTTTTCCCTGTGTCTTATCCCTGAACGCCTGGAACTACATCCTTTTATGCCATATCCTTGCATTTTTTTAATATGATCTATAGGCATTCTTAACATCCTCAAAAATACCTTTTCATCAGGCAAGGATCATCCCCTAGCTTGCTAAAAATTAGCTCGGACAAAATAAGGTGTCTACAAAAGTAATATTATAAGCTACGAAACTCGAGACATCAGTTTCATGGTTTACCTGGTCCAAAGATTTGATGGTTGGGTTTAGGAGTTGATTATGCATAAGGAGGTACAATTGATTCCCAAAATCGGTACCCACTAACTATATCTCACTTTGGTCTCAGTTGAATCGGTTCCATTTAGTCATTATTTAGATATATTTCCCTTTAATGCATGAAGTTTTATAAATTTAGGTCCTATTTTTCTAAAGAAAATTAGCTCACTTATGCACCTTGGAGATGTGAGGAACATAGGGATTTTTGTGAAAAAATGTCCATATTGGATTTAAAAATTTGGATGTTCCGTATTAGGCTGGAAAGATACAAACATGAAACATTGCCTTGAAAGCTTTATTGAAAAACAAATTTTAAACATGAATGCATGATAATCACTACAAAAAGAAATAAGTTAGTAAGATCGAAAAAGAGAAATATAATAATATCATAAATAAGCAATCACAAAAAAAGGAACTTAAAAAGCAGGGCTAATCAAAATGTATCTCATAATTGCATTTGATTATTAAAGAATAACTGAGATGGCAATTTTAGAGATCGGTCTGGATTCAGTGGTGATTTGAGGAATAAAGGTGATTTTAATTAAAGCAGTCTAAGGCATTTGAAAGAGAAAAAGTTTTGAATTTTTTTTTTGGAAAAGCGAGGTTAGAGTATCCCTTTAGAGAGGTGAGGTTGGAGTATCACCAAAGATAAAGTTAGGAAAATATTTAGGAATATAGTTAAATTTTGAATTTTTAATGAAAAACAGGATTGGAGTATCCCTTCAGAATAGTGGGGTTAGACTATCTCTACTAGCAAAAATTTTATTATAGAGGAGAGAGATATAGTATCAAATATGTTTTTGTATTTTACCCTTGATTTGAGTCTAAAAAGCTTGTGTTTTACGGGGACCAATTGGGTGTGTTCCTAGACATTCAAATGTCTCAATAGAAGGAGATTCAAAAATTAAGTTAAAAAGCAAGGGACATCATCATGTCATCTATTTTCCTAAATTTATTTTGGGTGCATCTGAAGGCTTTAGGGGCTAAACAAGGCATCGTTGGAAAGGTAACTCGATAAGGTAACTTGAAAGGGGGAATTATTTTTTAAATTTGGGTCTATCTCGATATTGGTAGCATGTGCAGGGGAAAGGACACACTAAACCTTGAAAAGTCATTCTAGGCTTATCTGGGATCATTAGATCATGAATAATACCTTTCCAGAAAAGAAATTTTGGGAACTTGTTAAGAAAAATCATTTGATGGGCCAAAGTGTCTCAAATAGAATATTGCACGCTGGTTCTAGGGGTTCCAAATAACAAAGGTTCAAAGAATCATAACTCCCTCATCCGAGATAATCTGAGGGTAGACAAGACACCGTTAGAAAGGTAATTTCATACCTTTTAAAGGAAAAATATCAGAAAAATCAAGAAGAACATTTTGTGATTCAAAAATGATTTTTCAAGCTAAGACAACAACACTACCAGAGCAAAATAAGGGGCTATATGATATTTTCAAGCTTTTTCAAAGATAGGCTTGGGTTTGGGATGTTCGAACATCTGTGAAAGAAAGTAACATGGGCTCCACAAGTTCATTCCATAATCCTGGAGTAGTTGAGGATGATGAAACAACCTGTTGACCATCTTAATAAAAGGAATATGGGATTCAAGATCAAGACTTAATACTTTAAGAAATAGAAAATATCTCTTTTCTTTTAATTTGAAAATGAGCTTATTTCACCATGAATCCAGAGCTAAAATGTTGATCTATCCCTAAGATTGGAAGACTAATTTTATGAAAACATTAAATCCATGCTATTCTTCATCTATTGAACATAGTATGAACTTAACTTAGGGATTTTTCTGAAAATCAAGTTTTTAGGAAACAACTAGCATTCTTGACAAAGATGTCATAAGCAAAATACAACACATTCAACAATGAACATAGGTTAAACATGCAAACATACAAAGATTACATTTTGACATGAAAATGGGTGACAAAATGCAAGAAGATGACAAATAAGGTGCATGGAGATGGTATGAACATGTTTAAATGAAAGAATGGATGCTAGAGTTGTCAAGACAGCATTTTTATTTCATGAGACCCCTCAAAACACAATAAAATGTATGAACATACATAAGACATGCTAAGGTGACTATTTAAATATGAGATGGATATGTGAATATGAAAGAACATGGCATAAAATGTATGAACATAGGCTATGTAATGATACAAATGATGGCAAGTTTTCACATCCAAGCAACATCAAGGTGTTAAAAGGGTCATCAAGATCCTAATACTACCATAACCAAGGGAAAAATAATGCATGAGGGAAGGTCACGGTAGCATGAAAGGCTTACCAAAATGAAGTGGATGATAAAAATAGAAAATATAGCAAAAAATGATGAACTTTCTTTTTTTCTTCAAGCAGTGACTTTAAGCTCAGTTCTTTCCCTATTTTTGCTATTATTTAGCAAAAAAAGGTCAAAAGAAGAAGAAGCTTTCTAGTAATATGGTCAATGGTGGGGTGTTTTGAGGGTTGAAGTTTATGAAAGGGTGAGTTTTTAAAGGTTCTCTAGTGGCAGTTTTAGGGAGCTACGAGAATAAAAGATGGTTGAGGGTGAAAGGCAATGGAATAATGTTTTTTAGTGGCTAAGGAATATTGAATGGATGATTAGAAGTGGAGTTTTTATGCTCGAAATCTATTTTCTTAAAGTAATGACTTTAAGCTCAGTTCCCTCCTTCTTTTTGCTATTATTTAGCAAGAAAAAGGTGAAAGGAAGAAGCTTTCTGGTAATATAGTGGGGTCTTTTGAGGGTGAAAGTGTGTGAAAAGGTAAGTTTTTGAAGGTTTTTAAAGGTGGTTTAGGGAGCTATGGGAATGGAAAATGGTTGAGGGTGAAAGGTAGTGTAATAGTATTTTTGGTTGGCTAATGAATATTGTAGGGATGATTAAAAGTGGAGTTTTCTACTAGAAATCTATTTTTTCTTCTCTTTTTTTCAGCTGAGTCCATGGTTGGCTTATATAGCCATGTGGCTATAAAGATAAAAGATAGAAAATAAGGGCATTTTAGGGTTTTGGTGCATGTACCTCATACAGGGGTCAGGTACAGTGCTTAGCTGCCATGCAACCCATTAGTTTGCTCTGCCAAAATAGTGGATCTAGACTACTTTATATATCTGAACATTGGGTAAGTTCAGCCTTACCCTTTGATAAATTGCATAATGTCATGAAATATCCTTTCTCATTGGCTATTTGGACCTCAAAATTTGTTTAAATCGAATCACAGGCCCAAAGACAAAGCCTGGTATAAATTTTGATGATTTTAGGTGCAAGAAATATGTTTGAATTAGATTTTGAATCAGTAGTGCAGTGGCTAAAAGATGGCTTAAATAAGGCAAATATGCCTTGGTGTATTGATATAAAACATGTTGTATCGATACATAAGGTACTTTTTCCTTATAAGTATCAATAACATGAGTTATGTATCGATACTAAGAGCAAAAAAGGTTTCCAGTCTCAAGAGTTAGAGCCCTGTATCGATACTCCATGGATTTGTATCGATGCTCATGCTTGTGTATTGATATATTTTGCCAAAAATCATAACTTTAGCTACTGCGATGGTCTGTATCGATACAAACATACTAGGTATCGGTACCACATCTTAGGTATCGATACCAAACACCCTTTATCGATACTATACATGAAATTTCAAGTTTTTTGTGACGTACAGGTTCCTATGGCTTTTCTAGTTACCTTAACTTAGTTACAACATTGGGAAATGGATTCATGTATCCATTTGAATGACCTTGCTAACACCATACAAGTGGCCTTCAATGCCTCATTTTTATATTTTTCTTCAATACAACTTACAGGCATTTCAAACTTTCCAAAAAAAAATTTCACTTGGTGACATGGCACCCAGCAGTTGTCCTTTAGTTTTTATTTTAATTTTTGTTCTTATCATCCTTCAATCAAGTCTTTGGTAGCCAAAAGTAGGCCGAACAGAAAAAATGTCTATAATAGCTAGTCACAAAAAGAATGTAAATTATTATGAGTATCCAAGTTTGTCCTATTTGATAGTTGAACTTTGATTTTAAGAAAAATGGTGGAAAGAAATTTTTTGGCATTGCAAACCAAAGCATCAAAATCATATATACCAATGAGTAGAATCTGTTCATGGTGCCCAATTGCAAAAAGAAAAGATTTTAATGAGTATCCATGTTTGTCTCATTAGATGGATAACTTTGATACTTAAGAAAATAGAGGAAAGAAAAGCTTTTCCTTGGAAATCAAAGCATCAATATCGTGTACTCATGTGTGAAGAACATGTTTTTTATTCACCAATCATGAAAAGAAAAGTGATTTTTGTAAGAATCAATGTTTGTTGCATTTGATTAATGAAAATTGATTTTAAGGAAAATAAGGGAAAGAAAAGCCTTTATTTGGAAATCAAAGCATTAATGTCGTGTGTCCCAATAAGGAGATCGTGTTTATGGTGGCCAATCACAAGAAGAATGAAAATTAGTAGGAGTATCCAGTTGTGTCTTATTTCATGGATAAACATTGATTCTAAGAAAAATGAGAGAAAAAAAAGCTTTTTTGGGAAAACCAAAGCATCAATATCATGTGTCCTAATGAGGAGAATGTGTTTATGGTGGCCAATCACAAAAAGAATGGAAATTATTACGAGAATCCATGTTTATCTCATTTGACGAACAAACTTTGATTGTAAGGAAAATGATGGAAAGAAAAGATTTCCTTGCAAAACCAAGGCATCAATATCGTGTATTCCAATAAGGAGAGCCTTTGTATGGTGGCAAATCATGTTTATCTCATTTAATGGATGTTCTTTGATTCTTAGGAAAATGGTGGAAAGAAATACTTTTACTTGGCATCCAAAGCATTAAAGTCATGTATCCTAGTGTAGAAAACATGTTTATGATGCCCAATCACAAAAAGAATGGAGATTATTAAAAGAATTAATGATTGTCTCATTTAATGAATAAACTTTAATTTTGAGAAAAACGGGGGAAATGAAAGCTTTTCTTGGGCAACCAAGCATCACTATTATTTATCTCAATGAGGAGATCTTGTTTATGGTGGTCAATCACAAAAAGAATGAAAATTATTATTAGTGCCCAC
>JBBYHK010021909.1:0-10635 GCA_038382065.1 Adansonia grandidieri | reverse complement strand
TAACTTAAAAAATAACAAAATCTTCAATATTAATATTAAAAAAAGCCTTTTAATGCCATGTCCAAAATAAAAAAAAAATTGTGACCACAGGTAATAAGTAAATAATTTTACAAAGGAAATCAAGAATAATATATATATATATATATATATAAAGTCTAATAATCTATTTATTCATGAACTATTTAAGTTTTTCAAGCTTTGTAATTGTTGGAAAGTTTATACAGATACTTTAACTTTATGTTATTGGATTTCTATGTAAGCACACGTATCGTAAATAAGCAATATAGTAATGAATAGAGTATCATTCTCATGAAAAATTTTACTAAAATTCGTCAAGTACTAAAATTAAAACAATTTAATCTTATGTAAATAATTAATTAAGAGTTTGTAAAGTAAAATTAATATTAAACAAAAATTAGCTATATAGCAAAGAAAATCAATAGAGTTTACTTAATCAATAATAAAAGCTTAGGATTACAATTTCTTTCAACACTTTATTTAAACCTGTTTTACTCTCTTAACTTGACTAATAATAATAAGTTGTTGATTCTAAAGTTTAATTTATTTATATGTATTTTTTGATTTATTTTATAAAAATATATCTCTTAACAAATTTACTATATTCCTATGCAAATTTAATTAAAAGAAATTTATTAAGCTTAGACTCTAATTTGGTTACATATAGCGTACTCGTATATTACTATCTAACAAACAGATTAATTCATTCTAATAAAAGAATATGAAACATATGTCATTCAATCTAGGTTTAAACACAAAATCCCCTTTTTCAAATTCATTAAGGTTACCAAATCAGTTTAATTGGTGGTCAATGTGCTAGAAGGATTAGGAACAAGATTGAATAAATAACTCAAATATCATTAAATCAAGAAAAGAGAATAAAAACTACATGTTGAGTTCTATTGTAATCTTAGAAATAAATTTAGTTCATTTTAATTAAATAAAATACAAAACACCGAAATTTCATCATCATAAAAGTTACAATAAAGATAAAAAGATTAGGAGAAAGAGAAAACTGAAAGTTGTTGGCTCTTGGTCTTCAATTTCTTGAATCCTTCTCCAATTACAAGATCTTGATGGCTTTTATCCTCTTTAGAAAACTAAAGAAAAATAAAACTATAGACTATCTAGGATATCTCTAAGTCTAATATTGAAAGTCTTATATATAGCCAAAAACTTGAAGGAAAGAAACTTGTCTCCAAGTAGCTTGAACTTATGGAAACTGCCTAACTTAATCACTTTACTTGATTGAGTCTATTTTACTTCTTGTTTAAGTTGTTGTACTATTAAAAACTCCTTCAGGTTTTGACTCACAAAAATTATATGGAAAGTAATTAAATATCTAAGTAATTTGAATATGAGAAACGTAAGTAATACTAAATTTAAAAAAATACTAAAAGTAAATAAAATCTAGATAAAAATCTTTAAGAATAGCTAGGCGAATGTGCATAATGAAATCAAATAACTCTATTTTATAGAGTTATCACCTCAGAAATTTCTCTACTTCTTAATGCATACATGTCTCATTAAACCATGCTTTGACATAGGCATTTTCTATGGTAGGAATGAAAGAAAATAATTTCACCATTTTGTCAACAAAGAACACTACATTTATTAAATTATCATTTTTTTATGAATGATGTACTTTTTTTTCTTCGCTGAGTTTTTGTCTCACTAGATTTTTCTTAGTAAAGTTTTAATGAGTCATATTGATCGAAAATAGTCATCCGAGGGAAAGTGTTATGAAACTTTGAATGTGGATGAATTGATGAATATGAATCAAAATATAGAGATCTTATATATTAATGGTAACTTCGTAGTATTCTTTGTTAACAAAATGGTAAAATTATTTTTTTATAATCCTACCATAACAAATGCTTATATAAATGCATGGTTTCATGAGATATGTACGAATGAAGTAGAGAAATTTGTAGAATTAGAATCTTTATATAAGAATTTTCAACAATTAAAGAGTTTGAAAATTTTAGCTAGTTCGTAAAGAACTAAATCATTAAACTTCATATGTCGATGTTGTTCTTAATTTATTTTATTATCAATTCAAAGAAAAAAAAAGCCTTTTTATTTTGGGGAAATTGCCAAAAAAAAAATTCTTATGGTTTAGGGTTATTAACATTTAGTTTCCTGTATTTTAAAAATTATTTATATTCATTAAATTAGATTATTGAATTTAATTAGTAATAATTTACTATATTTTATAAATTTTTATATTTATTTTATTTATTTGATGTTTAATAATTTTGAATTAGGAAATATTTATGTTCTAAAATTTTTATTTGTATATAAATATATATAATATATGTCATAATGGTGTATTTACATGTGTATATAATATATAATTTATTAAAATTTTTTTAAATATATTATATATATATGAAGAATATTTAAAAGCAATGATAAAATTAAAATATTATATTAAAACACATCATTACCGATATGATTACGATATAATAGTTACTACTTTGACATTAATACTTTTAAATATATTTTAAATTAAAATTAAATAAATATTTTAATATTAAAATAACATGTTAAATAGGAATCAGACGATCTGTTTCCCTTACATAATCATTTTCGGCGATAAAAGTAAACCCTTTCATATTATATTCCTTTTTTTAAGAAATTCACTCTCTTTTCTTCTTTGCAGCAGCCATTGACGAGCCCACTAAACAATTTTTTTTTTCCTTTCGAATGCACGTCATTCAAGAATGACCCACATGCTAAAAACTAAAAACGCTCCAATTCCTTCTCTTCTTAGTATTTGTAAGATAATTTTTTACTGCATTCTTTACTCTGTTTATGCTTTGGTTGTTTCCGTTTTTGCTTTTTGACAACAGGTCACGTTTTAGAATGTGCCATATTTTTTTTTTCTTTTTTAAATGAATCTGCCCTTAAAATGGATGCTTATTGTATAAAAAGAAGGTTTGGCTTTAATGTTTGTTGGAAGGGTGTGGGTTGGTTACGTTTCTTTGAAAAGAAGTATATACCATAGTAATTTAAGAAATGTCACACGGCTCCTTGTCTATCTGTCTGTCTGTCTGTCCTTTTTTTCTTTAATGTACTTTGGGATAAGGTAAGTAATTACAGGATTAATATTTGAAATCCGGATTTTTTTTTGGATGACATTTTTTAAGTGTGATTGTATGAACCATTGGGGCAAAACCTTGGTTTGTAACTAACTTTTTTTCCTTACTAGTTACAAGATGATTTTATTGATACTTTTTTCCTTCTAGTTATGATTAGTGACCCAAAATTGTTGTGAAATTGATAAAGGATCAAACGGGTTATATTATTTATTTTTTTGGCAATCCTTCATGAGCATCTGCTCAACCATGTGTCTAGGAACTAGGAAAAAAAACAAGCTTGAGTGGACCAAGATTTTGATTTGTAGAATATGAGGAACATCATGTAATCCTAGTTGTTTTTATATAATTTGATTGTTCTCCCTGTTTTACTCATTGTCATTGTTATGAACAAATATTAGAATGAAGTTTTAAGATAATAAGACTTTGTCATTTCATTGAAATTGCATTTGTTAATCTTCATGTTCCATGCTATTATATTGTGGAATCTATTAGAAAACAAGAATTAGCATATATGGTTTTTACGGTTTTTTATGTATTGTTTTTTGCAAATTATGTCCTTGTAAAAATTTACTTAACGTTCATGGAAAATGGTATTAGTGTTGGTAATGGGAGTGATTTCTTGTGGAGGAGTTTTCATCTTTGTTCATCACCGAACTTTGAATTTTATCTGATTCTTTGCTCGTTTAGCTTGAAATGTATTGGCTTCATATTTCTTGATCTTGCTATCTAGGTCTAAGTTTGGGGGATGCGTCAAAATCTTTCATTTTATTTTTTGTAACAATTTCAAATTATACTACATTGTTAATGCCACCTAGCAAGTCGCATTCATGTATTTCCATGGCATAATCATGTTTGAAGTATTTTATATTTTTATAAATTTTGGCATGTTAATAATTCATATTATATAGATTTTGATATGTTTGTGTATTCGTGTCATTTTTTTCGCGCGTGATTTAGTTATTTTTACCCTGTCATGTTGGTGTCGTGTCCAGGGTTGCCAGGTCTGGATCAACCAACATGCGTGTTGAAGGGTTACCGACCACACAAAGCTAACAGAATCATGCTTGCTATTAGTTGGATGATTTTGTCGTTGCATTTTTGAGGCAGATATGAAATTGTTTGATTTTCCAGCATTAATTTTTTGCAGGGTGAACCTTGTGATATATGTGGTGATGTTGGTTTTGAAGAGGATATTAAAACTTGCTTTCAGTGCAAAATAGCTGGGGAACATTGGTATTATTCCTGTTCTACATTGCCTCTGGCTTTATTTTGTTAAAATTCTTGATTTTAAGGTTTCATTTTTCTGCTTCCACTTATAATTTTTATAATATAAAGAACATTACTTACAAACTAAGATGAAGGATAGGAGAAGAAGGAATATGTCTTTCTATTACTGTTTTCATTGTTTGCTTTATAGAAGTAATAGTCTTCATTTCTCTAAATTATGAAGTTCTATAATATTTTATGATAGTTGGTTTAGGTCCAAATCCACTGTGGTTGTTGCCTTCATAAGGGAGTTCTCTCATCTTGAGCTACATGTATATATAACTAATCGTTTTGATTTGTCTGTGTTTGTTATGTTGAATTTTTTTTTTTCCACTTTCAGGTATTGCATGTGAAAAGTGTGTTTGATGATTCCGGAAATCTGGTTTTGTTAAGAATGTCGATCTAGCAGTGGTGTAGCTTCACCGAAATCAGTTACAGCAGAACATATTCCTCCCTCTGAGACAGAGAGTCCTAGTTGGTTAATTAAGAATTCAGACGGAGAATGTCATCTTGCTTCAACATCAAATGCCTTCGAGGCCGTGAGTCCCAGCAGTTTTTTCAAGAATCAAGGGATTACAGGTTGTACTGGTATGAAAATGGCAATTGAAACTGTGAGAGTGAAGTTAATTTAACCGAATTAAGGCAACATGTCGCACTCACAAATTGAAACATTCTTTGAGGTATGCAGGTTCAAGTCTTGACTGGTCAGCTACTACTGCAACAATGCCTAAGAGGAGCCTGACTGGATTTAGAGATGCTCTTTCAATGTGTTCCGTAAAGAAAGTAAGGGCAGATCATGATCTTAGCACCATCGGGTATTCTAAACAACGTGGACATTGCAATGGAGGGTTCAGTTCAATTATTCGGCGAATTGCATTTCAAACATCAGGAGAATTTCAAGGTGAGAAAGCTCTTTCATCGCAAGCATCTTAAATTGCCGGAAGAAAAAGAGATAAATGAATTGGCTTATATGTTCTGTTTTGTTCTTTTGGATCGTTTATCAAAGGTCTCAAATCTAAAATTGCATTGAGTGATATTGCCCATATATAGTCTGAGTTGAAATTTCTGCATTGCATTAATCCAAAATTAATTTCTCTTATGATTGTTTCTGAATTTATACTTCTGTCATTGAGCATGCTGTTAATAGTTCTTTAGCTAATGGTTATAATATGGCTGCCATTGGCATTTCAATTTCAGGTAGGAAAAATTCTGCTTGTACGAACTAGCAACGGATTGCCCTCATGCCTGTTGAAAGGATTGAAAACTCAAATTTACCAGTAGAGACTATTAGGTCTCCAGACTCAAGTCAGCTGATGCTTTCCCTATTATATGCACAGGCAAGTAATATGTGCAACATATTCTGAGTTTGACCTTTTTATTATCTGTGTGGTATCCTTCTTGGGTTATTCAGTTGTAGTTACGGATTGGAGAAACATATCGGTTTTCAGTTAATCCTGAGAGCATGGCTATTGTGGAGAGTAATCTGTTCGATATCGGGCCAAGCCTTGTGAAATCGTTTCGAAATTACCCTACTCCAGATCCTACATGGTGGTGAGGAGCCTACCATTTAATCATCTCCGACAGTCATTCGTGTATGAGTATGAGAATATGGCGTAAATGATGGCAGTGAAAAGTTTATAGCTATCATTTATCATAGAAGTTAATATGGATGAAGAAATCAGCATGTGACATCAATTGCAAAGTTTCATCATCTATATAGCCCAGGATATCCTATGTTCCCCCCTGTAAATGTAATAGGCACATTAGCATATGTATAACAGGATTAACGTGGTTTACTTTTCTATCCACTTCTTTTGTAGTGGTAGAGATTCTCGATTCGGTTTCTCGTAGCGAATTTTTCGATGGATTCCGGGCTCATCCTTCTGGTAAAGTTCATCGTAAGGTTATAGAATTTTCAAAGCAAATGCCTGGAGTGCTGTCGTGTTAGCTGCTCCCTGTTTCTGATATTTTAATGGATGTTTTTCATGATGAATATCCAAATATTGGTGGATGTTGGTCTGTATTTTATCCCTGGCAGTTTCGAAAGGTATAATTCATTATCCGAGTTTTAGTTTCTTTATATCTACTTATGTAATGTCTACGGTTAGTATGTTATACGAATGCTTCTTTCATCATAGGTCGAAGCCGCAGTATATTCGGCTGTCGGGTCACATGGAGGCTCAAGATCTGGCACTAAAGAGCAGCATCAATGGTGTAGAACTGCTGATTTTCCCATCTACACGGTTGCATGCAGAACTATATGGTAAGCACCACGAGTTCCGAACATAAACTCTTCATTTTTCTTTAAGTACCCGTATCTGACAATCATGTTCCACACATATCCAAACATGGATATAGGGACATGACTCTTCAAGGATTTTTCAAATACATAAAAAAATTTAGAATAAACTAAATATACTTATGTCAGACATATATCCATATCCGATATTCACACCTGAGTCCGAGTAATATAACCTACAAAAGCATGCCCATGCATGGGGATGATTATTGTTGCATGATATATGTTGCTCAGACTCTGTTTTTCTCTTAAAGTACTGGTGTTCGATACATATTCAAACATGAATATAAAGATATAATTCTTCAAATACATAAAAAATTTTAAAAAAATCTAAATATACTTGTGTCGGATATATTTAAATTCGAGTGACATTGGTTTTTATAGAAATTATGTTACATTTATGAGCAGAATAAATCCTGTCCGTTGTTTCTGTAGGGATGATATGACATGAAACATTCGATGCCCCGTAATGTTGGTTGCAGGTTCAAAATTGAATTTCCTATGGGGAGTATGCCGCCCTTTGAGAATTTCATTTTAATTATTCGAAATCTCAGGATTGCGCTCAAAATTTTGACGCCAAGACCTTCATCGTCGAGAAGTATTTACCGAAGGTCAAAACGAAGCAGTTCGATGGCCTCGACACCACTCCTCGGACATCAAAATTCAAAATTAATCAATGGGTAATTTTATATTTTTATAAAAAGATAAATAATTATCTCTAACTTATATGTTTGTTAATGTTGTTTTAAAATACTTAAGTAATTTTATTGATTGAGACGTCGATTTAATCAATCATTTTAATATAATATAACTA
Organism: Adansonia grandidieri; assembly: GCA_038382065.1. Taxonomy (NCBI): domain Eukaryota; kingdom Viridiplantae; phylum Streptophyta; class Magnoliopsida; order Malvales; family Malvaceae; genus Adansonia; species Adansonia grandidieri. Next base: position 3,134 of record JBBYHK010021909.1, on the reverse strand, counting down.
AATAAAGTAATAAACTGAATTTGTATTTCTTAAACTTGCTGATGTTTTTTTTATATATATATAGTATAAATTATCTATAAACTTATTTTTGTTAATTTATTTATTTTTTCTTTACACCTATGATGCTATCGGTCTGTGGTTAGTCACCGACTTAGCAATTTTTTGTATTCGTGTCATATTTGTATATTTAATTATATCATAATTATGTTTAAAATGTTATATTTATATTAATTTTAATACATTTATAATTCATATTAAATAAATTTTAAAAATATGTTTATGTTGTATCGTGTTTTTTTTATTTTTATAAGTATTATATTTGTGTAATTTTATTAAATAGTACCATGTCTTGGTCGTCATTAAAAATGTTCTGAATAATGGATGTGGTTGTAATTGCAAAAACAAAAAGTTTGAACACCAAAATTGAAAATAAAAAAATATATATTTCATCAAAAATAAAAAATTAAAATCTGATAATTAGAAATATATATTTTCACCAATCTATTTTAATTTAAAAATTTATTTATTTTTTAAAATTTTAATTCAGGGTTCGGATAATTAATAAGGAAATAAATAATTTTGTAACATATGTTGGTTCGGATAGTGTCGAATATTCACAATCATTATTCAAATTCATTTTATTTATGTAAAATTGATTAATAAACCCAAAATACTTATTATTTGTTATCGTAAATAATTATTAATATTACACTAAATATAATATGATACAAAAATATAATACGAATACAACAAGTATACATAATCGTATCAATATCTATATCGTATGGATTGTTATGTATCAAAATTTATATAAATATATAATGTAAATAATACGTCAGAATACATTAATATAACACGAATACACGGATTGCCTATTTAAATTTTTATCATGTTGATGAACTAAAATATTTTTAATTTGTAATTATTATAATAAATAATTACTACCAAGGAATTAGGAAAATTTTTTATCTGGCAACTTTAAACACGATTAAGACACAAACATAACAGAAAAAATAATTAAAATATCATGCAAAACACGACATAAAATGAAAAAATAATATGACTATGACACTAATATAAGATTGTATTAATATCTATACGACTTATTAATGTATTAAAATTTATATAAATATATAATATTTTAAACATTACGTAAAAATAAATCTCGAATCATCCACTTAAATTTTTACTTGGGTGGCAAAATTTTTTGAAAAGATTACAAAATGAACTAATAAACAAGAAATGTGTATTATTTACTATCATTATAATAAATAATTATGAATCAGAAAAAAGACTAACTTTTTAATCAAAATCTTGAATTTACTAGTAAAAAAACTTTTGAAAGAATTACAAAATGAACCAATAAACTAAAAAGATTAATTATATATCATTATTATAATAAATAATTATTAAAAAATAAATGAAAATCTATATAAAAATTATTTATAATTGTTTTTTAATCCTTTTAATCCTTCAATCAGAGAATGTAAAAAAGAAAGACCAACTGGAGCAATTGATTGGTTTAAGCTTTCACAATTGAAAAAAAGTGAAATATGATTAATAAAAAAGGTTGATTTAATTACATTTTTAAATTGAAATTGATTTAATAAAAAAAGTTATGTTATTTTTGAAGAAGATATAATTTAAAAATTTTTAAACTAAAAATACATAATTATTTTAATACAATATATTAAAATATTAACAAATATTTAAATAAATAATTTTATTTAATATAATTGCAATTATATAACGAAATTTCCTAACCCTTCAGCGAAGCGGGGGTTACTAACTAGTATTAGCATAATTTAATTCCCTTTTTGTTATTTTCTAAATTTTATTAAATTAAAATTTTAATAAATAAAATAAAAAGCATTATCAAAAAACTATGATTAAAAAAATCAGATCAATTGATTAAATTAAAAATCAGGTATGTAACTTGTTTAGTATATTATATAAAATCGAGTATAAATTGAATCATAAGAAACTGATTTAATTAGTAAAAACTATTAAAAGACCGATAAAAACTGTTAAAAATACGGGCAACTTGGAAATGAGTTGAGATCCCCTTCATTATTTTTTAATCTATTACTATCCAATACAACCCATAATTTAACTTTGATTTAATTTTGATAATTCATAAGTGATTTTATGGATATGGATGGTGTTGATAAATATATTAAAAAATAAAAAAATAATGAACGGAAGCTTGAAAATGTCCCTAACTATTTTTAAAAGGAAAAACTCACGGATTTAGCATACTCTATGCGAAATGATTAGGAATAATGACTTACATATTGTTAAAGTTCTTGAATGACAAAACTTAAATGAATCTAAAGCCTGTAAAACCACATTTGCAAAACTGCAAAGCTTATTCAGCATTTGTAAACTAAAACAAAATTACAAAGTTAAAGTTAAAGTTAATGAACTAACTGGATTGAATTTCTTTTAATTTTAATTTTAATTTTTCCATATGATGAGTTGTTATGCTACCATAAAAAAAAAGGTAATTGTTTCATATATTTACATATATGGCAAGTTTGAAGTGTATAACTTAAGTGAGTTCATGAATGAGCTGTAAGCAAAGTCCCACAATTGACTTTACAAACAAGCCCTAAATAAAGTTTTAAGTTAAGGTTTAACCTAAATCCACATTACAAGTTTTAATTAAAATGAGTTGTCAAAACTCAACCATGATTGCGTAAAATTAAAAATTTACCCCCCTCGTTTTCTATGTCGGTTAGGTGTTTTGGTAACTTGAAAGAAAAACCTGGTGATCAAGAAATCATCATAGGAAGATTTTGTGATCAACGGTTAGAATTGAAATATCGAAACTTAGTGATTCCGGCAGACTCATATCTATAAATAAGAGCTCTACTCTTAGGTTGCCTCGAAGGCATTGAGTGTATTTTTTTTTTTTCCTTTGAGATAGAAAGTTGAGTTTTCGTGCCTGGGGTTTTACCTTGTTAATGATTAAACTATGGAATCAATTTCTGTGAAACTAATTCGGATTCGAAAGAAAAGGGCTTTTCTTAATCCTTTACGTAATCCAATCTCCGGCCTCCATCAATGGACTGCTCTGAAAGCCAAAGATAATAGCAAGGGAGATATTGAAACTGGGTCGTATCAACCTTTTC
>JBBYHK010021857.1:0-10641 GCA_038382065.1 Adansonia grandidieri | reverse complement strand
CTTGAAATGTGTTAGGCTAATGATTCATACATGGATTAAGGATAACAAGATGCATGAATATGGCATAAAATGCATGAGGAAGAGCTATCAAAATGATAAGGATGAAATGAGGCATTTTACACATCAAAAAGGCATTAAGGCATCCAAGTCCTAAACTACCACAACCAAAAGCCACAATAATGCATGATAATCCTAAGAAGGTTATGCAAACATGGAGAGCTCACTAAAATTATGAAGATGCTAAAAAACAAAAAATGAAAGTGATAAACTGAGAAGTTATACCAACAAAACTTCACTTTTGGCCACATAGTTGGAGTAGCAAAAATGGCTTGAATTTCCTTTTCTTCCTTGTTGTTAATAAGCAAGAAAAAAAGAGAAAAAAATGAGGTTTTGGTTCTAGTATGGTTGAGGGTGATTTTCAGAATGTGTAGTGGTTGAAAATGAGTGTTTTGATGCTCTTTTTAGGTGCTGAATAAAAAGAGACGGGATTTTTTTTATGTGTGAATGTGTTTTAGAAATGAAAATGAACTGGAATCTAACCTTTTTTAGTTGAGATAAAAGTGGTCTATTTATACCAGCATTTTAGAGCCAATTCAGAGGTGTTTTTGGTCATTTCTCAATGGGGACATAGTGGTGTTAGCATGGTGGCTATAGAGTGGTCGTAGGGAGCAGCTTGTTGCCAATGTGATGGGCATAGGGTGGTTGGTTTAAATGCTGAAATGATTTTCCAGCAAATAGGGTGGTTGATGATGATATTGGTTAACAAACTAGGGAGTAAGGTGATCATGTGATTTTGACCTTTTTGATCCAATTTGGACTTCAAAAAAAATGTTTTGATTAATTGAAGAGTCTAAATTCATAAAATGATACATGTTTTAATCTTTCCTTATGCAAAAAAAAGAGTTAAAATCAAGTTTTGGATCAATGATGGACGAGTAAAAAATACCTAAACTGTGAAAAATGCCTTGTGATCATTGGCCCCTCTCACGTTCATGCCCCAAATTGCTATAAATTAGCCCAGCCAAAATAAAGTGTCTACAGCTGCCCCTCTTTGATCATTCTTGAGAATTAGGAACAGGGTAAAGACAAATAAACACTATTTTATTTGAGGTAGACTGACACTTCCAGAACACTAGGGTGTTAGCTTTTCTACGGTTTGACCCCCTTAGGCAGGTGCAAAGTATCATTGATTTTTTATGTGGGTGCCACTAACTTATGCAAACTTTGACTTAATCTTGGGTGCCACCAGCTCGTGTGGGCTTTGACTTTGGCACCGCCAGCTCATGCGGGCTTCGACTCATGTGCCACCAGCTCATGTAAAGTTTGACTCGAGTGTCGCCAGCTCATGCGGGCTTTGACTTAGACTAAGTGCCACCAACTCATGTGGGCTTTGACTCAGACTTGGGTGCCACCAGCTTGTGTGGGCTTTGACTTAGACTAAGTGCCACCAACTCATGTGGACTTCAACTTGGACTTGGGTGCCACTAGCTTGTGTGCCACTAGCTTGTATAGGCTTTGACTTAGACTTGGGTGCCACCAGCTTATGTGGGCTTAAAAAATGATGCCATTGACTTATGGGCTTTAAAAGGGTGCCACTGACTTATGGGCTTTTAAAAGGGTGCCACTGACTTGTGAGCTTTAAAGGGGTGCCACTAACTTGTGGGCTTTGAAAAAGTGCCACTGACTTGTGGGCTTAAAAGGGTGCCATTGACATGTGGGCTTAAAAAAGGTGCTGACAATATTTTTTTGATATAACTTCTAATACAAGATTTTCTTAACAAGGTTCATGACAAAATTTTCTAATGGAAAGGTTTTGATAGTAGTTCCTGACAAAATGCTTGACAAAGCTTCTGACGAATGTTCTCGACAAAATTTTTTTTTTATGATAGCTTTTAGACAACAATTTTTTTGACACTGGCCCTTTGATAGTAGTTGCCTAATAAAAAGGGTTTTGACATGAGGTGATAAGAAGAAAAGGACCTTAATTGAATGGCACTTGGTTTGCGAAGCTTAGAGTTCCTACCAGGAATTCTTTAGAGGTTTAGCAAACCTGGCTTGAAGTGATATTGTAAAAATGATGATGTAAGATGGTAATATGAATGCATGATATGGAATGCTATCATGATTGCATGATGTGAAGTCTAATATGGGAGATAGCCGTAGTTTTTCTTGTATGTTATTCAGACTCTCTTAAGGATGGCAATTTATCTTTGATACGACTATAGGTGAAAATTTTCCTTATCCCGCTGGGGATTGTAGGTTGTCCCAGCTCCATTGGGGATATGACAAAAAATTTAGTCTCAAGAACTTGAACTTTTGTGTTTCTCGATTCGGAAGGCTCAATCATTTTCTTGACAAATGGAAGGCATTGTCAACAATTTGGAGAGTGTTTGCCTGATTAGGTTAATGTCTCTGGTTTCGATAGGATTCTGATAGAATGCATGGGTTAATTTTTGGTTAGCTTAAAATGGTTTTTCTTGAGATGTGGCTTGTGAGAGCAAGAAATGGTTTGGTGTACGGTCATGCCAAGCAGGTGCTTGGATGTGAAAAATGCATGATCTTAATGATCAGGGTGTGAGCAGAGTTCTCTATGCTTTTCTTTTCCTTTTGATGTAATATCAAGATGTCCTGATGCATATTTTAGTTGATTATCAAACATTATCAATTAAATGACAAGTGCAATGTGAATTGTATGGGGTGTCAAAAGAAATAAGGCAATATTTATTCATGACAACAAAGAGACATAACTCAATATACTATTTGACAAGCAATTGATAGGGTAGCGAGAAAGATAATCTTTTAGGCAAGAGATGCCTCTGACAATCATAACATGGATGTTCTTTAGGTGCTTTTCAAAATCTTTCTTGAACAATGAATGTGCCTAGCATTAGCTGATCTTCAAAAGATCTCTAGGATTGATTTTCATTATCTTGTAGGTGCTCTCAGTTCATGCCCCATCAAAATTGATCTTCTCAAGTCACCATTGCGGGTTTTCAACTATAGTTAGGTTGGCTGCCTAGATGCCCACTTTGGATTTTCATCTAGACCCTTTTTTTTGCTTTCTTTTATTTGTTTTCTTGTTTGTTTTTTGTTTGTTTTTTTTTTTGCTTTTTTTTTTGTTGTTGTTGTTTTTTTTCGAAGAAGGATGCCTTTTCAGGTTTTTGCCCTCTACGTGTAGTATTTTTTTATGGAATCTGAGTTGATTAGGTTAGGCAAGACATTACCATCCATTTTTGACAAGATTAGGGCTCTTTCAAAGAAGGCTTGCTTCATGACATATGGTCATTCCCAATTAGGGATCCCCTTGCCCCGTGCATCTTTGTGAATTAGAAGGATCTTCTTCAATACCAATTCACCTAGGTGAAATTGTCGTGGGCATATATTTTTATTATCGGCTCGGATCATGCACCTTTGATACATTTGACCATGGCAGATGGCTTTCATGCATTTTTCCTCGATAAAGTTGAGCTGGTCATATCTGTTCTTAACCCATTCAGATTCTTCAGGTTTGGTTTCCATCAAGACTCTATGAAAAGGGATCTCGACTTTGATAGGCAATACAGCTTCTTTCCCATAAATAAGAGAAAATGGGGTAGCACTTGTGGAAGTAAGAACTGAGATCTGGTAGGCATGAAGTGCAAAGAATAGCTTCTCATGCTAGTCTTTGTAAGTATCAGCCATTTTTTTAACTATTCTTTTAATTTTTTTTATTGGCTGCCTCGATTGCCCCATTCATCTTTAGGCGATAAGAGATAAAATTATGATGCTGGATCTTGAACTGTGAGCAGACCTCTTGCATCATTTTTATTGTTTAAGTTGCTTGTGTTGTCTGTGATGATTTGGTTTTGGAGGCCATATCTACAGATAATGTCCCATTTGATAAACTTACAGATGGTTGATCTAGTGACATTAGCATACGAGGCAGCCTCCACCCATTTGGTGAAATAGTTAATCGCTACCAAGATAAAACATGCCTATTGGAAGCTTTAGGGATGATTGGCCTGATCACATCTATGCCCTACGTGAAGAAGGGCCATGGGGCCATCATGACGTGAAGTGGCATTGAGGGACATGGATCTTGTCAGCATAGATTTGACACTTATGGCATTTTTGGGCATAATTAATGCAGTCTCTCTCGAGGATCAACGAATAATAACCCGCTCTTATGATTTGCTTGGCCATCCAATGTCCATTAGCATGTGTGCCATAAATCCCTTCATGAACTTCTTTTAGGATCTTTTTGGCTTTAAGAATATCAACACATCTGAGTAATACTTGATCGTGACTCCTTTTGTATAAGATTTTTCCATCGAGAACAAATCCCATAGCCAGCCTTCTGATAGTCCTTTTATCAGTCTCGGTTGCATGTTTGGGATATTGCTGATCCTTAATGTAACGAAAGATGTCATAGTACCACGGTAGGCTATCCTTCTCTTTTTTGACACTATGACAATGAACCAGAGTTGTGTAGATGCTCATCTGGATAGGAGCAACATCTAACTCTTGGTTGGCTTTAAACATGGATGACAAGGTAGCCAAAGCATCTGCTATTTGGTTTTCTTCTCGAGGTAAGTGTCAAAAACTAATATCATCAAATTCTTTCTTGAGCTCTGCTATCAGCTTCCCATACTGCATCAGCTTGGCATCGCCAATTTGCCACTCTCATTTCAATTGGTAGATGACTAGGGCTGAATCACTGAACACCTATAACATCTTGACATCCCTCTCAATGGCTGCTTAAAGCCCCATGACACAAGTTTCATATTCTGTGATATTATTCGTGCAGTTAAAATTTAGCCTTGCTGTGAACGGATAATGACTCCCGTTGGGTGACATCAATAGTGCCCCAATTCCATATCCTAGAGTATTTGATGTTCCATTAAAATACATCTTCTAAGATTGATCTTGGTTGGAGGCATCTTCATCTTCAGAAATGTATATTAGATCTTCATCTGGGAAGTAAAAACTTAAAGGTTCGTAGTCATCTACCACTCGACTTGCCAAAAAGTTAGCTATCACACTGCCCTTGATAGCTTTTTGACTGACATAGGCAATGTTGTATTCAAAAAGCAAGACTTGACATCTAGCTAGCCTTCCTGATAGTGCAGGGGCTTTGCATATATACTTGATAGGACCAAGCCTTGCAATCAGCCATGTGGTGTGATACAGCATGTACTACTTGAGTTTCTTGGCTGTCCACACTAAATCATAGTTGATTGCAAGGCTGCAGAGTAATTGCACTCACATTCCATGAACTTTTTGCTTAAGTAGTAGATTGCTTGTTCCTTCTTTCCTAACTCATCATGCTGCCCTAATACACAACCCATAGACTTATCAAAGACTACTAAATAAAGGATTAAAGGTCGACCGGGCATCAGTGGTAGCAATGCTGGTGGGCTTGACAGATAATGTTTGACTTTATCGAAGGCTTCTTGACATGCCTCATTCCACTTTCTTAGATTTTGTTTGCGAAAGAACCGAAAGATGGGGTCGCATTTGTTAGTGAGTTGGGATATGAATCTAGCAATGTAGTTTAGTCCCCCCAAAAAGCTTTCCACTTTCTTTTGGGTTTGAGGTGGTCACATATCCTAAATGGCTTTGACTTTGTCTGGGTCAATTTCAATCCCTTTTTCACTAACTATAAAGCCTAAAAGCTTACCCAAAGTGACTTCGAAGGTACACTTGGCAGGATTTAATTTGAGTTGAAATTTTCATAGTCGCTCAAAAAGTTTTTGAAGGTTTGTGACATGCTCATCCTCTTTTGTTGACTTGGCAATCATGTCGTCAACGTAGACCTCAATTTCTTTGTGCATCATATCATGGAATAGGGCTACCAAGGCCCGTTGATAGGTTACCCAAGCATTTTTAAGTCTGAAGGGCGTGACATTATAACAAAATATCCCCTATATGGTTACAAAAGTTGTTTTCTCCATGTCTTCGAGTGCCATCTTGATCTGGTTATAGCCTGAGAATCCATCCATGAAGGAGAATAAAGAATTCTTGGCTATGTTATCTACCAAAGTGTCAATATGGGGTAGTGGAAAGTTATCCTTAGGACTAGCTTGATTCAAATCTCGATAATCAACACACATTCATACTTTGCCATCTTTATTTGGGACTGGGACTATATTGGCAACCCATTCTGGATATTTGGCTACTCCGATAAACCCTGCATCAAACTGTTTCTTGACTTCCTTTTTAATTTTGAAGAGCATTTCTGGCTTCATCCTCCTTAACTTTTGCCAAATTGGTTTTCATCTAGGCTTAATGGGAGCTTGTAGACCACTGTATCAGTGTCTAGTCTTGGCATGTCTTGATATGACCAAGCAAATACATCTTGATATTTTTGGAGTAGGTCTATCAGCTTGGTCTTAGTTGTCGACTTTATTGAGGTTTCGATTTTAATCTCCTTTCGATCCTCCTGAGTACCTAAATTTATTACTTTCGTTGGGTCTTTATGGGGCATGATCTGCCTCTCCTCTTACTCAACTAATCGTAAGAGGTCTGATGGTATGGAGCTTTCTTCAAAATCTTTTTTAGGATTGACTTCACTAGTGCAAATTGATTGGTCAAAGCCAATCTTCAAAAACCCATCAAACACATCCACATCACTATCGTCAGGACACCTGAAAGGGCAAATAAATAAACATTGCAAAAGGCATACACACAACTAAGGGATTTGGATAAAAATGAGGGTAAAAGAGTAATGGAGACAAAAAGGTTGAAAAGTGATACACAATATAGAATGATATGTGCAAAAGTCATTTCATTGATAATGTTTGACAAAAAAAGCCCCTTACATAGGACACCTATCTGCCTTTGGGCGAACGTTGGTAGGTTTTCATTTCTTGACATTACATGAAAAGGATAGGAAAAGTGCAGGGGCTTCCGTCATGACCCTATCATCAAAATCAAGTTTTAGTGGAAGGACATAAATTTTATGGCTCGGTATCTTGGAGATAAAAGCTGTTAAGCGCCTTGTTTAGGATGACCATGACATCTTTAGCCTTTTTCTCTTCCAATTGGCTTAGATCAATTCATCCTCCCGAACAAAATATCTCATGGAGAGATGTAAACATTATTGGCTTCGACTTCCCCTCTTGACCTAATGATCGTGTCATTTCCTGGTTGCAGATCTTCTTTTCTTGCTACTTTCTTGAATGCGTATTGGCCTTTAATTCTAAGCCACTTTTGTTAGCTTGAGTGGTGACCTGTAAGGCTAGGGCCATTCCTTGCAAATTCTTGCCAAGCCCTTTTCCAACATGAGAACCTTTGCCAATAGTCATTTTTAAACCCGAGTGGGTATTCATTGACAGGTGGGGTTTAACTATTAGCAAACCTTCTCCCATAAATGTCGCATTGACAAACTTAAAGGATTGGAATGATGAATCTGGTGCATCTTCATTAAGCTCTATGTAGATATCCTCAGTGAAGGTACTGGCAATCATTTCTTTTTCGGTTCTAATGGTGACATCTATCATAAATTTAAGCTTCTAATGGAGAGAGGATGGGACAGCTCTGGCGAAGTGTATCCATGGCCTGCCTAATAGGTATTTATAAGAAGGATTAATATCCATAGCTTGAAAATCTACTTCATATGTACATGGGCCTATCTAGAGCTTGATTGTGATATTTTTAATTACTCCGTGACACGTTCCATCAAAAGCTCAGACTATGGTGTGGCTACTTTTGATGTTAGACTGATTGATAGGGAGTTTGCTTAATGTAGTCATAAGGCATTACATTAAGGGCTGACCCATTGTCTATAAGTACTTTGGGCAAAATTCGTCCCTTACAATGGGTAGTGATATGTAGAGCTTTATAATTGGCCCTATCTCCGAGTGGGATCTTATCATCAATAAAGGAGATATAATTATCATCCATGATGTTGTTCACCAGTCGATCCAACTTATCTATAGAGACATCTGGGGGCACATATCTTCATTTAGCACCTTCAGTATTGCATTTCCATGAACCTCTAAAATAAGTAGCAGAGATTGCACATAAATCTTGGCGGGTTGTTTGCTTAATTGATCCACAATACAGTATTACTGTGCTTGATGAACTTGAGAAACTTCATGGCTTCTCTTTCACTCACTGCTTTCTTAACTTTTTTAGGCTCAAAATTCTTTGCTTAGGCTTGAGTGGTACTGGTGCTTGGAGATACATCAACCTACTATTTTTCTTGAGCTGAAGGAGCATAACACCTTCAATTACGGGTTAGGTGACTAACTCTTAACAGATCCATTACAGCAGTTAAGGGAGTTAGTTCTCTGATCATCACTACCTTATCTCATATTTCCATGGGATAGCTTTGTTGCTCTTATACGGGAATAATTTAGGCACTTCCACAACTAACTTTGATGTAGGTATCGAAAAACTGACCTCAGAACTTGGCTTACCATAAATAATAAGGGGTCGATTTCTCCCATAAGGTGGCTTCATGGTTTCTTCTCCTATCATGTTAATAGATTCAGCAGCAGGTGTGATCTCATGATAAAATTCTATCTGGACTTCATTCATCATTCTTTGAATCATGGACCTAAACTCCCTGCATGTTTACAGGGTATGACCTACAACTATGTGGAAGTCATAGAAGTTATCGGGATTATCTTCCAATTTCTCTACTATGTTGAGCAACCCAACCTGAATCAGTGCTTGCCAGACCAAGAACATTGGCATCCTTACATCCTTTATGCTTGCCCTTAGTTCATGTTTATTCTCAATGTCGATCATGTTTGCAACTGGCTCAGTATGGTTTGGTAAAGGATTGGCGGCAACATTTGGTTTCTAGTTCATTCCAAACTGCAAGACTTTTGAGTTATTTAGATTTTGTGCATTTCGTTTGAAAGATATGCAGTTCTCAATGTCATGCCCTACTACCCCAGCATGGTACTCATAGTGGGCATTAGGGTTGTACCATTGCTAGTATGGTGGCTTTTTTTCTAGGACATAGATTGGGGCCACTAAATGATTTTGGAGTAAGGTCTAGTAGAGCTCCTTATAGGTAAAAGGATGGCACCAAAATGTTGTCTTTGTTGATTTGCACCTCGATTGCCGGTGCATTATTGGTTGCTCGATTAGTATTTTAGTGAACTTGTGGAGGGTAACTTTGTGGTGGGTTGGATGGGATTGCAAAGGATGGGTTGTAGGTTATGGCATTAATTGGTTGAGGAAGGATGGTGATAGGACGACAATACAGCGTGCTTAGGTACTGAAGGTCAGGTATTTGACACCGTTTTGGCTAAGATGAGCTAGCATAGCTTATGGTATTGGCCTCTTCTTCTTTTTTTTTACTGGCAATAGGCTTCTTGCTTGATCCAAATGTTTCCCCAGCTGACATTCTAGCACTCTCAATGGTTGCGTCAATCATTTCTCTAGAGAGGACTAGGTCTTCAAAATTTTTGGTGGCTTTTCTTATGAGCTTCTCATAATAAGGAGCGCATAAAGTGTGGATGAAAGTGGCTGTCATCTCTTTTTTTGTAAGGGGAGGCTAGACTAGGGCTACTTCCTCTCTCCACTTTTGGGTGTATTACATGAAGCTTTTAGTGGATCTCTTCTCAAAATTCATCAAGGAAAGTTGATCCGACGCCCAATCCAACACATGCTTGTATTGATTCGGAAAAGCCTTAGCCAAGTCAGCCCATGATTAGATTTTCACATTGTCTAGCTTGATATGCCACTGAGATGCAACCCCAATGAGGCTGTGTTAAAAGTAATGGATAAGGAGCTTTTCATCTTTCTCGTACCCGACCATCTTTCATAGGTACATTCGAATGTGGACAGAGGGGTCAGCGGTTCCATTAAACTTTTCAAACTTTGGGACTTTGAATTTTGGAGGAATAATAAGGTTGGACACCAAAGATAGTGATTGTGCATCAAGAGCTTTGAACTTATCACTCCCCTTGATAGCTTAGAGGCATTTTTCTAGTAGCTAGAATTTGTTCACTTTTGCCGCAATCATGGTGGACTTTTGACCTTCTGTTTTCTCTAGTTCCTTATGGTCAAGGGTTATTGGATCTGCTGATGAGACTCCCGCATTCACCCCTTGAGTATCGGGATGAATTGACCTGCTGCAACGAGATTCAGGTAGATGACTAGCGGAGCCTAAGTGACAGGTGTAGGAGTAGGCCATTGTTCATGTCTAGTTTCCCTTTGGGTAGGTTCTAGATTATTGGCAGGGGGACTTTCAACATTGGGAAGTTCATTCCTTGTTTCAGCAGTGCTGGCTTGCCCTTTTTCTTTCATAGAGGCAGTCATTAGTACCATAAGTTTTACGATTTGATTTTGAATTTTATATTGCTGAAGAAGCATCTGGTCTTGTTATTCCTTGACCATTAGCTCAAGTTGCTCAATATGAGCTTCTTGATCACTCTCCATGATTTGCTTATAGCATCGTGTGTTGTAGCAGTACGTGATGTAAGGTTCCATGTTCCTAATTGATCTTGGAATCCCTTGCACTTTTATAGCCCAATTCCCATATTAGACTTTTTTTTAAAAAAAAATGTATTTATTAATGAGCATTTATGATGCAATAATGAGTTAAGATAATGAATAATTGATACAAGTGCAGTGAAAAATGGTGAAATTAAATGTGCATATACATTGGAGACAATTGATTCTTGGAACAGCTTCATCAAT
>JBBYHK010021825.1:0-10647 GCA_038382065.1 Adansonia grandidieri | reverse complement strand
TGTTTAGATAAGTCCTAATCAGATTAGGATTAGGAATAAACTTTTCCTTATTGATTAGGATTTCCTTGTTCAGTTAGAGCTCTACAGATTTATGGCCTATATAAAGGAGTCTTATACATGTAATTCAGCAGATTTGAATAGAAAAAAATACTTCAGAGATTCTTCACTTTGTGAGAACTTCTTCTTTGTTCTTTAAATAAGAACCCAATTTAATCTTATCAGGGTAATTTGTGGCGATCAAAATTGTTATAACTTTGGTTTTAATCAATAGGTTTGATTGGGGTCAAGTTCTCTTTGCTTTACTTTGAAGATGATCTAGGGTTCTAACTCTATCCAATCGGGTTTTAATTTGTGTTTTCATCCTAAGGTTCGCATTACACAAGTCATGGCACCTTTTTAAAGCCCACAAGTTGTGACACCCCTTTAAAGCCCATAAGTCAGTGGCACCCTTTTAAGCCCATAAGTCGTGGCACCCTTTTAAAGCCCATAAGTTGTGGCACCCTTTTTAAAGCCTACAAGTCAGTGGCACCCTTTTAAGCCCACAAGTTATGGCACCTTTGAAAAGCCCACAATTCAGTGGCACCCTTTTAAGCCCATAAGTCATGGCACCCTTTTTAAAGCCTACAAGTCAGTGGCACCCTTTTAAGCCCATAAGCCGTGACAGTTAAAGCCCACACGAGCTGGTGGCATCCAAGTTTAAGTCAAAAACCCACACGAGCTGGTGGCACCTGAGTCAAAGCCCACATGAACTAGTGGCCCCCAAGTCTAAGTTGAAGCCCGCACGAGCTGGCAGCTCCCGGGTTAAAGCCCATATAAGCTGGTGGCACCCAAGTCTAACTCAAAGCCTACACGAGCTGGTGGCACCTAAGTCTAAGTTAAAGCCCACATGAGCTAGCAGCACCCGAGTCAAAGCCCACACGAGCTGGCAGCACCTGAGTCAAAGCCCACACGAGCTGGTGGCACCCAAGTCTAAGTCAAAAGCCCGCATGAGCTAGCGGCACCCGAGTCAAAGCCCACACACTCGAGTCAAAGCCCACATGAGCTGGTGGCACCCAAGTCTAAGTTAAAGCTCCACGAGCTGGCGGCACCCAAGTTAAAGCCCACAAGTGAGTGGCACCCTTAAAAGCCCACAAGTCGTGGCACCCTTTCTAAAGCCCACAAGTTATGGCACCCTTTTTAAAGCCCATAAGTCATGGCACCCTTTTAAAGTCTACAAGTCATGGCACCCTTTTAAAGCCCACAAGTTAGTGGCACCCTCTTAAGTCTACAAGTCAGTGGCACCCTTTTTAAAGCCCACAAGTCATAGAACCCTTTTAAAGCCCATAAATCATGGCACCCTTTTCAAGCCCGCAAGCCATGGCCCCTTTTTAAAGCCTACAAGTCATGGTACCTTTTAAAAGCCCACAAGTCGTGGCTCACTCTTAAAGCCCACAAGTCAGTGGCACCCTTTTAAGCCCATAAGTCGAGGCACCCTTTTAAAGCCCATAAGTCGTGGCAGCCTTTTTAAAGCCTACAAGTTAGTGGCACCCTTTTAAGCCCACAAGTCATGGCACCTTTTTAAAGCCTACAATTTAGTGGCACTCTTTTAAGCCCACAAGTCATGGCACCTTTTTTAAAGCCTACAAGTCAGTGGCACCCTTTTAACCCCAAAGCCCACACGAGCTGGTGGCACCCAAGTTTAAGTCAAAAGCCCGCACGAGCTGGTGGCACCTAAGTTTAAGTCAAAAGCCTGCATGAGCTGGTGGCACCCAAGTTTAAGTCAAAAGCCCACACGAGCTAGTAGCACCCGAGTCAAAGCCCACATGAGCTGGTAGCACCCAAGTCTAAGTTCAAGCCCGCACGAGCTGGTGGCACCTGGGTTAAAGCCAACGTGAGCTGGTGGCACCCAAGTCTATGTCAAAGCCCACACGAGCTGGTGGCTCCCAAGCCTAAGTTAAAGCCTACATGAGCTGGCAGCACTCGAGTCAAAGCCTACACGAGCCGGTGGCACCCAAGTCTAAGTCAAAGCCCACACGAGCTGGTGGCACCCAAGTCTAAGTCAAAGCCCACACAAGCTAGTGGCACCCAAGTCTAAGTCAAAAGCTCTCACCAGCTGGCGGCACCCGAGTCAAAGCCGACACGAGTTGGTGGCACCCAAGTCTAAGTCAAAGCCTGCATAAGCTGGCAGCACCCAAACCAAAGCCCACATGAGCTGGTGGCATCCAAGTCTAAGTAAAGCCCATACGAGCTGGCGACACCCGAGTTAAAGCCCACAAGTGAGTGGCACCCTTAAAAGCCCACAAGTCATGGCATCCTTTTTAAAGCCCATAGGTTGTGGCACCCCTTTTAAAGCCCACAAGTCATGGCACCTTTTGAAAGCCCACAAGTCAGTGGCACCTCTTTGAAAGCCTATAAGTTATGGCACCCTCTTAAAGCCTACAAATCATAGCACCCTTTTAAAGCCTACTAGTCATGGCATCTTTTTAAAGCCCACAAGTCATGGAACCTTTTTAAAGCCCACAAGTCGTGCCTCACTTTTAAAGCCCACAAGTCAGTGGTGCCCTTTTAACCCCACAAGTCGAGGAACCTTTTTAAAGCCAAACTAGTCATGGCACCCTTTTTAAAGCCTACAAGTTAGTGGCACCCTTTTAAGCCCACCAGTTGTGGCACCTTTCTAAAGCCTACAAGTCGTGGAACCTTTCTAAAGCCTACAAGTCGTGGCACCCTTTTAAGCCCATAAGTCGTGGCACCTTTTTAAAGCCCATAAGTCAGTGGCACCTTTTCAAAGCCCATAAGTCAGTGGCACCTTTTCAAAGCCCACAAGTCAGAGGCACCTTTTCAAAGCCCATAAGTCAGTGGCACCTTTTAAAGCCCACATGTCAGTGGTACCTCTGTAAAGCCCACAAGACCTGGTGGCACTTAAGTCTAAGTTAAAGCCCGCATAAGCTGTGACACCCGAGTCAAAGCCTACACGAGCTGGTGGCACCCAAGTCTAAGTTAAAGCCCGCATGAGCTGACAGCACCCAAGTCAAAGCCCACATGAGCTGGTGGCACCGAAGTCTAAGTCAAAGCCTACACAATCTGGTGGCACCCAAGTTTAAGTCAAAAGCCCACACGAGCTGGTGACACCCAAGTTAAAGCCCACATGAGCTGGTAGGACCCAAGTCTAAGTTGAAGCCCACATGAGCTGGCGGCACCTGAGTTAAAGCCCACATAAGCTGGCAGCACCTGAGTCAAAGCCCATATGAGCTGGTGGCACCCAAGTCTAAGTCAAAGCCTACACGAGCTGGTGACACCCAAGTTTAAGTCAAAAGCCTGCACGAGCTAGCGACACCCGAGTCAAAGCTCACACGAGCTGGTAGCACCCAAGTCTAAGTTGAAGCCTGCATGAGTTGGTGACACTCGAGTTAAAGCCTACATAAGCTGGTGGCACCCAAGTCTAAGTCAAAGCTTACATGAGCTGGTGGCACCCATGTCTGAGTTAAAGCCCACATAAGCAAGTGGCACCTGAGTCAAGCCCAAGTCTAAGTCAAAGCCCACATGAGCTAGTGGCACCTAAGTCTAAGTCAAAAGCTCGCATGAGCTAATAGCACCTGAGTCAAAGCCCACATGAGCTGGTGGCACCTAAGTCTAAGTTAAAAGCTTGCACGAGCAGGTGGCACCCGAGTTAAAGCCTACACGAGCTGGTGGCACCTAAGTCTAAGTTAAAGTGTGAATTAAAGCCCACATAAGCTGGTGGCACCCAAGTCTAAGTCAAAGCCCACACAGCTTACAGCACTCGAGTCAAATCCCATATGAGCTGGTGGCACCCAAGTCTAAGCCAAAGCCTG
Organism: Adansonia grandidieri; assembly: GCA_038382065.1. Taxonomy (NCBI): domain Eukaryota; kingdom Viridiplantae; phylum Streptophyta; class Magnoliopsida; order Malvales; family Malvaceae; genus Adansonia; species Adansonia grandidieri. Next base: position 6,838 of record JBBYHK010021825.1, on the reverse strand, counting down.
CACAAGCTGGCGAGACTCGAGTTAAAGCTCACACAAGCTGGTGGCACCCAAGTCTAAGTTAAAGCCTGTATGAGCTGGCGGCACTCGAGTTAAAGCCCATAAGTGAGTGGCACCCTTAAAAGCCCATAAGTCGTGCCACCCTTTTTAAAGCCCATAAGCTATGGCACCCTTTTTAAAGCCCACAAGTCGTGGCACCCTTTTAAAGCCCATATGTTAGTGGCACCCTCTTAAGCCTACAAGTCAGTGGCACCTCTTTTAAAGCTTATAAGTCATGGCACCCTTTTAAAGCCTACCAGTCATGGCACTTTTTTAAAGCCTACAAGTCATGGCACCTTTTTAAAGCCCACAAGTCGTGACTCACTTTTAAAGCCCACAAGTCAATGGCACCCTTTTAACCCCATAAGTTGAGGCACCCTTTTAAAGCCCACTACTCATGACACCCTTTTTAAAGCCTACAAGTCAGTGGGACCTTTTTAAGCCCATAAGTCGTGGCACCTTTTTAAAGCTCACAATTCAGTGGCACCCTTTTAAGCCCACAAGTCATGGCACCTTTTTTAAAGCCTACAAGTCAGTGGCACCCTTTTAAGCCTGCAAGTCATGGCAACTTTTCAAAGCCCATAAGTCAGTGGCACCTTTTCAAAGCTCACAAGTTAGTGGCACCTTTTAAAGCCCATACAAGCTAGTGGCACTTAAGTCTAAGTTAAAGCCTGCATAAGCTGCAGCACCCGAGTCAAAGCCCACATGAGCTGGTGGCACCCAAGTCTAAGTCAAAGCCCATATGAGCTAGTGGCACCCAAGTCTAAGTCAAAGCCTACATGAGCTGGTGGCACCCAAGTTTAAGTCAAAAGCCCGCACAAGCTGGCAGCACCTAAGTCAAAGCCCACACGAGCAGGTGGCACCCAAGTCTAAGTTGAAGCCTGCACAAGCTGGCGGCACTTGAGTTAAAGCCCATATAAGCTGCTGGCACCCAAGTCTAAGTCAAAGCCCACATGAGCCGGTGGCACCCAAGTCTAAGTCAAAGCCCACACGAGCCGGTGGCACCCAAGTCTAAGTTAAAGCCCACACGAGTTGGCAGCACCTGAGTCAAAGCTTATACAAGCTGGTTACACCCAAGTCTAAGTCAAAGCCCACACAAGCTGGTGGCACCCAAGTCTAAGTTAAAAGCTCGCACGAGTTGGCAGCACCCGAGTCAAAGCCCACACGAGCTGGTGGCACCCAAGTCTAAGTCAAAAGCCTGAACGAGCTGGCAGCACCTGAGTCAAACCCTACAGGAGCTGGTGGCACCCAAGTCTAAGTTAAAGCCCACGTGAGCTGGCAGCACCTGAATTAAAGCCCACATGAGCTGGTGGCACCCAAGTCTAAGTCAAAGCCCACACGAGCTGGCAGCACTCGAGTCAAATCCCACATGAGCTGGTGGCACCCAAGTCTAAGTTAAAGACTGCACGAGCTGGTGGCACTCGAGTTAAAGCCCACAAGTGAGTGACACCCTTAAAAGCCTATAAGTCATTGCACCCTATTTTTACAGCCCATAAGTCATGGCACCCTTTTTAAAGCCTACAAGTCGTGGCACCCTTTTAAAGCCTACAAGTTAGTGGCACCCTCTTAAGCCCACAAGTCATTGGCACCATCTTAAGCCCACAAGTCAGTGGCACCCTTTTTAAATCCCACAAGTCATGACATCCTTTTAAAGTCCATAAATCATGGCATCCTTTTAAAGCCTCTAAGTTAGTGGCACCCTCTTAAGCCCACAAGTCAGTGGCACTCTTTTTAAAGCCCATAAGTCATGGCACCCTTTTAAAGCCCACAAATCATGGCACCCTTTTAAAGCCTATAAGTCAGTGGCACCCTTTTAAGCCCATAAGTCGTGGCACCTTTTTAAAGCCCATAATTCAGTGGCACCCTTTTAAGCCCTAAGTCATGGCACCTTTTTTAAAGCCTACAAGTCAGTGTCACCCTTTTAAGCCCACAAGGTGCGGCACCTTTTTAAAGCCCACAAGACGTGGCACCCTTTTAAGCCCACAAGGCGTGGCACCTTTTTAAAGCTTACAAGTCAATGGCACCCTTTTAAGCCCATAAGTCACCTTTTCAAAGCCTAAAAGTCAGTGGCACCTTTTAAAGCCCACATGTCAACGGTACCTCTTTGAAGCCCACATGAGTAGGTGGCACCTAAGTCTAAGTTAAAGCCTGTGCGAGCTGCAACACCCAAGTCAAAGCCCACACGAACTGGTGGCACCCAAGTCTAAGTCAATGCCCATATAAGCTAGTGGCACCCAAATCTAAGTTAAAGCCTACATTAGCTGGTGGCACCCAAGTCAAAGCCTACACGAGCTGGTGGCACCTAAGTCTAAGTCAAAGCCCATAGGAGCTAGTGGCACCCAAGTTTAAGTCAAAAGCCTGCACAAGCTAACGGCACCCGAGTCAAAACCCACTTGAGCTGGTGGCACCCAAGTCTAAATTGAAGCTCGCATGAGCTGACGGCACCTGAGTTAAAGCCCACATAAGCTGGTGACACCCAAGTCTAAGTCAAAGCCCATACGAGTTGGTGGCACCCAAGTCTAAGTTAAAGCCTGCACGAGTTGGCGACACCTGAGTCAAAGCTCACATGAGCTAGTGGCACCCAAGTCTAAGTTAAAAGTCTGCATGAGCTAGCAGCACCTGAGTCAAAGCCCATACAAGCTAGTGGCACCTAAGTCTAACTCAAAAGCCAACATGAGCTGGCGGCACCTGAGTCAAAGCCCACAAGAGCGGGTGGTACCTAAGTCTAGTTAAAAGCTCGCATGAGCTAGCGGCACCCAAGTCAAAACCCATACGAGCCGGTGACACCCAAGTCTAAGTCAAAACCCACACAAGCTGATGGCATTCGAGTCAAAGCCCACATGAGCTGGTGGCACCCAAGTCTAAGTTAAAGCCTGCACGAGCTGGCGACACCTGAGTTAAAGCCCACAAGTGAGTACCACCCTTAAAAACCCATAAGTTGTGGCACCCTTTTTAAAGCCCATAAGTCATGGCACCCCTTTTAAAGCCCATAAGTCATGGCACCCTTTTTAAGCCCATAAGTCAGTGGCACTCTCTTAAGCCCATAAGTCAGTGGCACCCCCTTTAAAGCATACAAGTCCTAGCACCCTTTTAAAGCCTACAAATCATGGCACCTTTTTAAAGCCCACAAGCCAGTGGCACTCTTTTAAGCCCATAAGTCAGTGGCACCCCTTTTAAAGCATAAAGTTATGGCACTTTTTTAAAGCCCACAAGTCATGACACCTTTTTAAAGCCTACAAGTCATGGCACCCTTTTAAAGCCCCCAAGTTAGTGGCACCCCTTTAAGCCCATAAGTCGTGGCACCCTTTTAAAGCCCACAAGTTATGGCACCCTTTTTAAAGTTTACAAGTCAGTGGCACCCTTTTAAGCCCATAAGTCATGGCACTTTTTTAAAGCCCATAATTTAGTGGCACCCTTTTAAGCCCACAAGTCAGTGGCACCCTTTTATGCCCACAAGTTAGTGGCACCTTTTCAAAGCCCACAAGTCAGTGGCACCTTTTAAAGCCCATATGTCAGTGACACCTCTTCAAAGCCCATATGAGCTGGTGGCACCTAAGTCTAAGTCAAAGCCTGCATGAGCTGCGACACCTGAGTTAAAGCCCACACAAGCTGGTGGCACCCAAGTCTAAGTTAAAGCCTGTATGAGCTAGCGACACTTGAGTCAAAGCCCATACGAGCTGGTGGCACCCAAGTCTAAGTCAAAGCCCACACGAGCTGGTGGCACCCCAGGTTAAGTTAAAAGCCTGCATGAGCTAGCGATACCTGAGTCAAAGCCCACATGAGCTGGTGGCACCTAAGTCTAAGTTAAAGCCTGCACAAGCTAGTGGCACCCCAGTTAAAGCCCACATGAGCTGGTGGCATCCAAGTCTAAGTCAAAGCCCACATGAGCTGGTGGCATCCAAGTCTAAGTTAAAGCCTATACAAGCTAGCGACACCCAAGTCAAAGCCCACATGAGCTGATGGCACCCAAGTCTAAGTCAAAGCCCATACAAGCTGGTGGCACCCAATTCTAAGTCAAAAGCCTGCACGAGCTGGCGACACTCGAGTCAAAGCCCACATGAGCTGATGGCACCCAAGTCTAAGTCAAAAGCCAAGACGAGCTAGCGACACCCGAGTCAAAGCCCACACGAGTTGGTGGCACCCAAGTCTAAGTCAAAGCCTGCATGAGCTGGCAGCACTCAAGTCAAAGCCCACATGAGTTGGTGGCACCTAAGTCTAAGTTAAAGCCCGTATGAGCTGACGGTACCTGAGTTAAAGCCCACATGAGCTGGTGTTACCCAAGTCTAAGTCGAAGCCTACATGAGTTGCTGGCATCCAATTCTAAGTTAAAGCCTGCATGAGCTGGCAACAACTAAGTCAAAGCCCACATAAACTGGTGGCACCTAAGTCTAATTTAAAGCCCTCACAAGCTGGTGGCACCTGAGTTAAAGCCCACATGAGCTGGTGGCACCCAAGTCTAAATCAAAGCCCACACGAGCTAGTGGCATCCAAGTCTAAGTTAAAGCCTGCACGAGCTAGTGACACCCGAGTCAAAGCCCACATGAGCTGGTGTCACCCAAGTCTAAGTCAAAGCCCACACGAGTTGTGGCACCCAAGTCTAAGTCAAAGCCCACACAAGCTGGTGGCACCCAAGTCTAAGTCAAAGCTTGCATGAGCTAGTGGCACCCAAGTCAAAGCCCCTACGGGCTGGTGGCACCTAAGTCTAAGTTAAAGCCCGCACAAACTAACGGCACCTGAATCAAAGCCCAGAGAAGCTGGTGGCACCCATGTCTAAGCCAAAGCTTACACAAGCTGGCAGCACTCGAGTCAAAGCCCACATGAGCTGGTGGCACCCAAGTCTAAGTTAAAGCCTATATAAGTTGACGGTACCCAAGTTAAAGCCCACATGAACTGGTAGTACCTGAGTTAAAGCCCACACAAGCTAGTGGCACTTAAGTTTAAATCGAAGCCCACATGAGCTAAAGTTACCCAAGTCTAAGTTAAAGCCCACACGAGTTGGCGGTATTCGAGTCAAAGCCCATACAAGCTAGTGGCACTTAAGTCTAAGTCAAAGCCAACACAAGCTGGCGGTACCCAAGTTAAAGTCGACACAAGCTAGTGGCACTAAGTTTAAGTCAAAGCCTACACAAGCTGGTAGCACCCACATCAAACCATGCTACTCTGCACCTACCTAAGGGGGTCAAACCTTAGAAAACCTAACACCCTAATGTTTTAGAAGTGTCAGTCCACCCCAAACAAAATAGTGTCTATTTGTCTTTACCTTATTCCTGATTCTCAGTAACGGTCAAAGAAGGGCAGCTGTAGACACTTTATTTTGTTTGGGTAAATTTTTAGCAATTTGGAGCATGGATATAAGAGAGGGCAATTGTCGCTTGGCGAAAAAGTATTTTGCGGACATCAAAAAGGCTTAGGGATTATATAAAAGGTAAATATAGATATGTGGCATCAATGATGTAGTCCAAGTATCTGAGGACAAAATATATGAAAAAATTCATAATTTTAATTGAATGTATCGATACAATGCTCCAACCCGCCAAAGATTTGAAATGTCCCTATTTGTATTGATACAACATGTAGATGTATCGATACATAAGCCTTTGTATCGATACAGGACCTTATGTATCGATACTAGGCCATGCTAGGACTAAAACATGCATTATGTAAAGAAATGTATCGATACATATCAACATGTATCGATACAGTGGTTCATAGTATCGATACAATGATCATTGTATCGATACAATGGTTCATAGTATCGATACAATGATCATTGTATCGATATAATGGTCATTGTATCGAAACCATCAAGGTTTCTGGACCAAATGTATCGATACATTATGCAATTTATCGATACATTATGCAATGTATCGATACATGCAAGCCATTTTCATGGTTTGGGCATTTTTAACTCGTCCACCACTGATCAAAAACTCAATTGAACTCCTTTCTTTGCATCAAAAAAGATCAAAACTGATACCAAATTACAAATTTGGACTTTTGAATTAATCAAAACATTTTTTGAAGTCTAAATCAGATCAAAAAGGTCAATATCACATGATCACCCTACTCCACCCTAGTTTGTTGATTAAAATCACCATCAGCCACCCTATTTGCTGGAAAAGCATTTCAGCATTTAAACCAGCCACCTTATGCCCATCAAATTGGCAGTAAGCTACCTCCTACAGCCACCCTATAGCCACCATGCTGACATCACCTTGTCCCCCTTGAGAAATGGCCAAAAACACTTCTAATTTGGCTCCAAAAGGCAGGTATAAATGGACCACTTCTATCTCAGCTGAAAGAAGGTTAGATTCTAGCTTATTTACACTTCTAAAAAAACATTCATACACTAAGAAAATTAAATCCCGTAGCTCTTCACCCACAAATAGCCCCAAAACACTTACTTTCAACCACTACATACTCAAAAAATCACCCTCATCCATACCAGAACCAAAACCTCATTGTTTCTCTCTTTTTTTTGCTTATTTACAACAAGGAAAATAGGAAAATTCAAGCCATCTTTACTGCTCCAACTATTTGGCCAAAGTTAAAGTTTTGTTGGTATAACTTCCTACTTTATCACTCACATTTTCTGTTTTTCAGCACCTTTATCATTTTAGTGAGCTCTCTATGTTTCCATCACCCTCTTAGGATTATCATGCATTATTGTGGCTTTGGTTATGGTGGTTTAGGATTTGGATGCTTTAATGCTCCTTGGATGTGCAAAAATGCCTCATTTCATCTTTATTAGTTTGATATCTCTTGCTCATGCATTTTATGCCATGTCCATGCATCTTGTTAT
>JBBYHK010021785.1:0-10647 GCA_038382065.1 Adansonia grandidieri | reverse complement strand
TGGCTTGTTCCCAACCTTGGCAAGTGACAAATCAACCATAAACACATCACAGTAGGATCAATTCTTACTAGCCCTATACCATGTAACTGTAAATGCAGATGATTTTCTCAAAAACTCTGGGCTTAGACTTTGAAGAAGCTCATGTGTCTGTCAGGATTTGCAATCCCATGTAAGATCAGCTCAGGATCATTGGATCATTTTCTGTTAGATAAGAAGGGCTATTGTACAAAATTTACTTCTAAGCAATTACCCCATAGATCCTATATCTATCTAAATGAAAAAGAAATCATGTAAAAAAGGGAATTCTTATTTGTACAAATGGTACTTTGAGCTGGGAACAAGCATAAAGAAATTAACGATACTTTTTTTATATTTTGAGTAGTTCTGCCAGATTCAAGTCCTAGCAAAAATCACAGCATCAGCAGCATTCATAAAATTAAACCACATATAAAAATGCTTTCAAGTATCAACTAATACACAGTGCAGGAACAAGGCAATGTACCTCAAGCCTGTACTTCATGGCAAAACATCATGGTTTAAGTTTGGATTTTCGGGAATCGGTGTCGGATTCGGATTTCGATCCAGTGTGGACGACGAAGGTTGAGAAAAACTCCGATTTAGTAGTGGCTTTGCTGATCCGACGAGAGGCGAGCGGATAATCCATTGCTTCCCTTACCCCGCTCGGAAGTGCGAGCGGGTGAAAAAGTCTGGAAAGCTCCGAATCGCACCATCACAAAGAGCCGTCGTGCGCTGGGAAAAAAAAAATCCTAAATGGCCCAACAAGTACCACATATGGAATGGTTAACTTTTGGGCCCCCCAGTTCAAAGCCCAATTTGTTTTTTATGGACTCAGTGCTGAGCCAGTTAAAAGTGTGGCCCCAAAATGTAATTACAATTTTGCAATTATTATATTAGTTTATTTAGAGAAAAAAAATTAAGGACATGCAGGAGGGATCTCCTAAATTAAATTATTATATTAATAGAATTTTTTTCCCCGCTGCAAAGTTTTAGTATTTATGAAATTTTTAATTAAACAAAATCATATTAAATAATTATTTTTCATTTAAATGCCTAGATGGTGTTTTAAAATTTTAGCAATTAAATTTAAAGTTAAAATTTAATCATTATAAACAAAAATTATGTAAAATATGGATTAAATTGAAATACGATACAAAAATAGTATGAAAAAATAAGTAAAACATAATATGACATAAAAATACCATGAACATATTGTCCATGTCAATAATATGATGAGAGAAAAAACCAACTTGATAACAAAGACCATTTTGTCAACATGGCAACTGAACACAAAACAGTAATCACCTGCGTTTCGCTGGAAGAAGTAAAAAAAGATAAAGTTATAATTATGATTTAAAATTTTAAATAGTTGATAACAATTAATAGAAATAATGGCAAAATTTTAATACATTTCTTGAGGGAAAATTTCTGGCAAGCTTAAGCCAATGTCGTTTTATAATGGCCAAAAAACTGAGTGAGAAATTTTGAGATGGGGCTCATTACTTGTCTTTGAGGTGCCATAAGTTCAATAATCAGTCAAACATAGAAGCCCTAAATCACGTAATGGATCAGCCGCTGGTAGCCTAGAGATGTCTGAGGAACATCCGCATGCATAATGTAAATATAGATTAGAAGAAATATATGCCAAAAAAAATCTGCTTATTCATGAGAGAATGAGATTTCATGCAAGTAATCTATAAAAAAAGGAGCAGCAATAAAAGATTCGTATAGAAACATAAAAATATCAGAAGGCATTTCATTTATCTTTAGAGTAAATAAATCTGTGTTCAAATTATACCAAAGAATGCCATTGAACCAGTATCATCCAAAATCTGCACCTCAGTTTCACCATATTGACCCACCATATCTGTACAAAATATTGATGTACGCATGTCAAATTAACTTCACAGCTCCACCAAATTATAACCTATCTTAAAAAGGAAATATTAAGGGAAAGCACATTACAGCTACTTCATAAAGTTGCTCCCAAATTGCGAAGGCAATTGCAGGCTTCAAACAATATAAGTAATGGTATACATATGATATGTTTCGAAGCAACAGAAAAAGAATAAGAAACAGGGTTGAGTGAAAATTAGTAACCGTCTCATCCTATTTGATTAGATGAATATTATATTAGTGTGCTTCTAAAATGAATTGCTTACCCCTTCAAAGCCGAAACCTATGCAGAAAGTCTAAGAAAATTCCTTTAGATCACTTTCAAATTTGTTCAAGACCTACAACAAATTAATGATAACTGCATTCAAGCATCTGATTGGGAAATAATTGCACAGCACATAATAGATAAATGATGAACAAGCACAAAGGAGGAACTTGCATCCTACAAGCATATAATAATGATATGATACAAACCCACTTTTCCATTCTTACCGTAAAAGTTGATCCCTAATGACAGCATGATTGACTCAATCTGAAAGACACCATAACTGGAACAATCTTGTCACTAGCACACCTCCGCCTTCATGTAATAGAACTGCGACAAGCAGTGACTAATAAATCATGTGCAGAGTTAAGAATAGCAAAACGTAAAACAAACAATAGGTGCTACATTGAATATCTGCAGCAAGCGTTAGAAAAAAACCAACAATCCTAGTTATGAACAAATAGTAAAACAGCACAGGTGCATAACTATAAAAGCCAGAAATAGCAAAACAGTTTACCCCATCCCAGTATGGAACCTCCTTGTTTGCAATTGGTTAATCCACAGTCAAGTTTAGTACCCCAGTAAGCACATTCGCCAGCATAAACAAAGCAAGAAAATAACAAATGAGAGAAGAGGATGTTCGCTTTACCAGCATAAAGGAAGCCAATAAATGCCAATCAAAAGCTCTTCCAACAGCTAAAATTTGGCTCCAAGGGACAGTTATCAGAAAAGCATTAGTATTGCTAAAAGCAGAAGCAGGGGTAAACTAAGCTCGTGTCAATAGATAATAAAACTATAACCAACCATCATATTCAAAAAGACCAGAATTGTTTTCTTTTATTTGGATTTTTAAATCTTCATACAGAAAAGTGAAATACCAGCAAGCGTTTCACTTATCTTTTGTGATAATAGCATCTATGTTGACCAATTATACTAAAGACACAAAATGGTAAAGAGGCATGGGTTAAGTTAGGTTAACAAAGTTTCTGAAAAGTAAATTTTCTCTGGACAGGCTGGTGAGAACAAACCTGGGTAATTTGCACACAAAAATTCCCGTCCACTTCATGGTTGATAGCTAATCCCCTTATTCCTAGTCAAAACAAAGAATGAGAAAAGAATGGAACTCATATTGAACATAATCTGGACTGGAATCAATATAGGCAAAGACAAAAATACAAGCTATAAAACAAACCCTGTAAACCAAAAATTATTCCATTGTCATCAAAGACAATTTGAGCCTACAAAAGAAAATTTACCGTTAAACATAAGAAAGTACGAGTCATTTATGAAAAGAATAAAGATTCCACAGCATGTAAAAATTTTCTTTGTAAAATACAATGAACCAAACCTCGTCTGGGTCCTAAGAACATCCTTTTGGTCCCCTGATTTTAGAACTAAAATAATCCTGTAAACAAAAATTCTACTAATCATTCAAACCATATACTACATGACATAGAGGGTGTTTGAGTAAGCATGCAACATGCCTAGGCACCATATATACTTGGTGTGGACATTCAAATAGAACCAGAAACTATTAAAACAGGTTGCAAACCAGTGGATAAAAAGATTTAGAAAGCAGAAGTATTCGTATGCTGACATTAGGTTAGAGTAGCTAATACAATGCCTTAAGTTATCAAATACGAATTCAAATAGTCGAGGCTGACCCCTTTTGGAGCACGCTAAGTTCTGTCCTTTACTAACCTATCTACTAGCATGTGAAGCTCACCTATAAATAAGAATAAAATTCAAACAAGCATTGACCTATCTTAAATCAGATGATAAAACAGTTAAAATAATCCAAAGGATAAATGAAGATAAAATTTCATATCGGCATAATTCACAATGTTAAACCCATACCATAATATGATAATAATCCAATTTGCATCAGCTAACACTCCCTAATTGAATTATAAATGAGTTTGCCTAGAAAATGTCCGACTCATGTTTGGTCTAAATGGAGTGTGGCCGAAATGGGTGTTGCATTGCAACTAAAAATTCAATGAATTCTAGTCAAGAAACACGGAAATAACTAAAAAAATTCTCTTCTCCATAAAGGTCACTAAAAAAATAGCTGCCGAATCCCAATGAGTTCACTGCCTGGAAGTGGAACTAAAGGTCATCTTGATTTGATACTATCAATACAAGAAAAGAAGAAAAAGCAGGGGTACCTAAAGCCTATACTTCCTCACAAAACATCAGGCAATAGAAATTGGCTAGTGCCTTAATTCATCAGTCAAACTCGCCATCCTCCCCCTTCATTATGTTTTCCACCTAGTCTGAGAATGGCTAACAGAAACAGAATAACCACATTTCACCTAGCAAACTACTGAATTAAGTACATTGACCGGTGTCTTAATCATGTAAAGGGGAAAAGAAATATCCGTCAAAACTAATAAAACAGCTCCATCATAAACACACAAATCCACAGACGAAATAGTTTGTCTACGTTTTAGGGGGAGAGTACCGAAAAGTTCAAAAATGGAAAAACTGAGGCAGCAATCGCCAACCTAAAGAAATAGTAAAATTGGCACAAGATGAAGGAATATAATAGAAAAATGCATATTATTCTTTTGAGGCCCTAATTTTGCATCACTAACAAACTAAAGTCATACCGCAATCAGCTTTAGGTTTATCAACTAGAATCAGCATTCTGCAAAAGTCCTACAATAGCTAGATATTAAAATAGTAAAATGGATAGGTTCCAAAGCATTCTTTACTGTAAATTGGGGACTTAAAGCATTATGAAAACAGAAAAAGAGAGAACAAGAACAGATAGGACTACATCACATTAATCATATTCATATTCAGCAGAAGTTTGCAACATTCCATTGGTTATAAAATGGTCGCCTGAGAGAAAAGCTCCCAAAGCTATCCTGGATTAAAAGCTATAACATTTAAATAAAATTAGAATTAGAAAATAAGCATAAAATTCCCCAAGAAGCACATCAGGTTTTGGCTTTTTTAGCCTGAATATAATTTGGTTCACAGCAATGAGGTTCTCATATATGTAGTAAAGAGCACCTATAATTTGTCGAAGTCTATAATTATAGAAGTGTAGCATAATATAAACTTTTTTGTCAACAAACACTGCAAAGTTTACCCCAAATTCTAGTTCTCTTCGCAAAAAATTTCATATAACACAACCTGGCTTTTATACGAGCTACCATACAAGCACTGAAATAGAACTTAACACTTCAAGTACAGAAGCTCCCTCTCTAAGTCCCAATATCTGTCCCAGACCTTTAGCAAATGGTGCCTGCCGCTGATTCAAGATTGTAGTGATGAGACCCTTAACCAACAACAAACAATAGAAAGTAAATATGTATCTACCACGATGAGAACAAAATAAAATTTAGCAAATGGTCAATAGACACGTACTTAAATTAGAGCATTTGAATTCCTAGAGTTAAACCATAATCATTTTCTAACACTAAGAAATCTAATATATATATATATATATATATATATATATATATGTGTGTGTGTGTGTGTGTGAATGAAGTAGACAGTTTAAATAAACCCTTAGATAATTTTTCTAATAAATATTTTTCATATGAAAACCATAATCATTTTCATGCAATTTTCATCTTTATTACAAAAGAAAAAGGACATATTAATATTTAATCAAACATAAACGGCTTTGGAGAATAGGATGAAAAGTAATAGAGTTTAAGTATAAAACCATACACCTTTATCAAGTAGGAAAAAGTTCTGCGCAGTTGTTTCACCTTTATCAAATAGGATGGAAAGGCTTCTTGTTTTGAAGAGAGAAAGAAAACAAAAGGGAAAAAGTAACAAAAACATCTTCTATTTATAAGGTTCAATTTTGGAGTTACAGGGATTCTTTTGCTAACATTAACAATTTGATGCTAATAAATTTTGAAAGTCAAATTCAGCAAAAAATGAGATTAATAAAAAAAATTGAAACCTGATTTCATGCACTTAACAAACACTAGGAGGCTAAATTATTAATATAGTTTTATTTAAGCATAACAAACTTTTAATCATAGCTGGATTGTCAAGGTAATTGAAAATCCAACTGGTTTCAAAATTAAATTCTAGGAAATTGATGCTTATTTAAGTCTCCTCTAGCAAAAAAGCCTTCAATCAATTTCCCAGTCACCACAAGATTGTCAAATTCTGTGCTTGTGAGAAGTGAGAAAACCAAGCTTCAATGTTGCCTCGTAGAAAGATAAGCACAGAAAGTGTCAAGATTTAGTATTTCAACCTTCCAAAGTAAGGATTACAAAAAAGAAAGAACATAAAGGAGAAAGAACAAATCGTTCAAAAAACTATGCCAAAGTCATCTTCAAAGTTCACCCCTCAGTATGGACTTTCTTGGGTACTGCTGCAAGCATTATCACAACCAATTTTATGGGAAGAAAGAGGAAACTAGAGAGAGATGTGTTCAAAATAAAAAGATACTTGTGGAATGACTGATCATAGACAAGGAAACAGGGATGAAAACTTTCAGGGTTCCAAGGATATAATAAGCATATTAGAGACAGCATGAGCAAGCAAAATGTCACAGGAGGATCCTTAGATGGGTTCAAAAGAAACTTAAATTATATTCAGCATGTAACATCAACTGACCTCATGCTGTAATCTTGAAAGTCTTTCCCTATTAGCTTGAATTCCCCTCACACACTTTTTCTCAAAGGAAGTAGGAGCATCATCCAGCAATCTTAGTGACTGATAGCAAAGAATCAAGAAGACTAGTTGAATTAAAATGAACACATTCAATAAACTAGCCGTCTAATTAGCACCCTAAAAGGAAGAGTCGCCGAGTTATGATACACAGCGCCATTTCTCAGCCTTTTACTTCGAAAATCTTGAATCCCAAGCAAAAACAATAAATCAACAAGGCATTCAAGATAAAATTTTCAGATAAATGTAAAAAAAATAATAATAACAATAATAAAAGTTGGGTGTTGAAAACAGATTAAAATTATATGGGAAGAGAAACATTCAATAGCAAACAGAATAGAAAAAGTATGGACTTTGCTAATAAATAAATCCATGGAAATTGAGATGAGAATTTTACAGGCATAATACTGCTGCCTGGCTCATTATAAAGGCTTCAAACATATTTTCTGATGTGACAAATGGAATGTTTTTCTTTCCTCAGCTACTGCAGCAGCTATTTTTACAACAAACCTAGATCAATTTAACGGAAAACACTGTCAAATTTAGCATGAGACAATCTAAAGGAACATAGGTATAATGATAAATGAAGTTCTCAGCTAAAGGTAAACATTCTTCATAACATTTTTCTTTAAGGTACCTAGTTTGCAAATTTCGTGACATGACAACTATTTCAAATCATGAGGCAACTAAACAGACTAAGATTTGAAGATGAAAACAAAAACAATTGGCAATCACAAAAAAAAAAAAAAAAAAAAAAACAAGATCTCAAGATGATAGCTTAATCCATTGTCTTATAAAAGGTATAGGACTTGGTAACTAAACAAATTTTCAGTCATAGAACTAATATGCTCAACCACATATATAAGTTAGCACAAATATCTTGATCAACTTGCTGTTTTGATGAAAACCAAGTATTAGCAGGCCAGTGAGTAACAATTGAAATTTATTACTGATCTTGACAAAAAAGTATTAGTCAAGCCTAAAACATCATTAGACGCTAATTAGAACATGAAAATACCTCTAAGTTTGGTTCACCTTCCGGGGTACATAGTGCATGTAAGCAATAAGCAGCAGTTAAAGGATGGCAGGCCACGGTTCCAGGGCTACGTATCTCACCATAGAAGTTTTTCCATTTAAATGGTATTTCAGGTTATTTAAAAATGCACCTCTGAAAAGAAGCAACAGAATCATGACTGACTGTTAAGTCAACAAGTAAAGAAAATAACAGCCATGCAAAACTCATCACCTTACCATAATAGATTTAGCTCCAGACAAGCACTAAATACAATCCTCCAGAGCATGAATACCATCTCTTTTCAAATTTAAATTCTTGCTTTCCTTAAAGGGTTATCATCTGTGGCTTCAACATCTAAATATAAGCAAGTAATAACTTTAATTTGCATTTCTTGACAAAAGTCTGGGTATCCATGACCCATTTCCTACCAAGCAAGAAGCTCTTGAACAAAAAAGGACAAGCACTAAAATGATCAAAACAAATAAATGAAAAACAGAAAAAAATCGTAATAAAGGAATTAAAAATAATAAAATTGACCCAAAAAATAAAAAGAAAGAAAATATTTCACACATGTTTCTCTTTCTCTTTTTTTTTCCCCACAATTTCCGACCATCTATCCAGAAACCAAAAACCAGCAACATCTAATCCAGAAAGGTAGCTAGCACACAGCATGATTTCTCAAAGACAGTGGCTTCTAATACACTGAGAAAGCTCAAAAAATAGATAAGCAAATCATTTGTGTAAATATTAATGCATATCAATAATTTAATACCCGCACCAAGGCCTAACTTGCTCCAACAAAGCAATAGATCTTTCACATTTCTCATGCCCACAAATTTCACAACAGAAGCCACCACCTCAACCCCAATGAATCCAAACTTCAAATTACTAACGCCAAAATCGATACTCGGCACGAATTTCTTGTCTGAACTGGCTTTCTCTATAAGCCTCTCTAAAACACTAAAAGCTTCACTCTTTCCCTCTCCGTACAGAACCAAGGCTTTTAAACAGTAAACAAATTCAACCTATGGCTCAGAAATAAGTAAGGACTGCTGGCTAACTGTAAAGAGAGGAATTCAAGACAAGTTATGCAGAGTCAGTAAGCATCGAAGAAATGAGAACGAGAGGCTTCTTGTAGATGATTGCAAAGGATTTGGAAAGGAAGGACAAAAAACTGTTTTGAAAAGGATGAGAGGGTGGAAAAGATATAAGCAAAAAGAAAACAACAGAAAAAAGACAAAATAATCAAGAACAACAAAGAACGGAAAAGATGCAAAAAAAAAAAATGAAAACCGAGAAAATCATAAAAAAAATTAGAAGGAAATTTGAAAATATAAAGAAAGGGAAGAGAAAAGGATTCCATGGAAACGTCTCTATCAAACCTAACTGAAGCAATCCCTGGGACACGGATGGGACCTGGATTATGGAGCATATCGGAGAGCTGTGTGCCTTGTGTTTTCATGTAATTGGCGCTGTCGGAAATTTACAATCTGTAGAGGTTGAATTGCGCAGTTAAAGGAGCAATTTCATCAGATTTCATATGACAAAGAAGCTACCGAGCAATTATCATGATTTGCGATTTGCTGAATTTGACGCTGGTTGTATCAAAGCCGAAGGACTTCCCAAAAGCACAAAGGTTTTTAACATAGCTGATCCAGTCAGTTGCTCACAAATCTGCAAATTAGGGTTAAAATATTAGGATTTATTATTACATGATTGAAAAAGGGAAGGAAAATAAAGACGAGGAGAATTGAGGCAGAGAACCTATCCTTTGAGGTGCTTTTGGCGTTGAAAGTTCTTGGGAGAGAATCCATCATCGACGAAATGAAAGAAAAAAAAAAAGAAAATAACTAAATAAGATAGAAACAAAGGAAAATAAGAAAGTAATAAAGCACGGTAACAGTTGAGCTTTTGACCTCAAAAGATGAGTAACATTACAGTATCAGCAGCATTCATAAATTAATCATACGCAAAAAATTTGTAAAATATCAACTAGAACAAAGATTTTATGAAGAAGGCACCAGACTTGATTGCAGCTTACTTGTAGAAATTTAAGAAAAAGACATAATTCCCAAAAGGAATAATTATATGGCCGATAAAATATGCATATATAGAGTGACATGAAAACTCTTACAATCTTACTTAATCAACCAACTTAACATTAAACCTAAGTTATACACCAAGTGAAAAAAATTGTTGAATCTCAACACCTTAACAACGTAGGATATAATATGGGAAATATAATTGAAACAATACCACAAGTTTTAAAGCGAGTAAAACAGTCCAAACATTTCTAATGAAACCAGAAATTTACCTGCAAAAATTCAATGTCAAATAGTGGACTCTTGACGACAACATCAGCATGAGACGGTACAAGAAAAAGTTCAAGGGAAGTGGTAGGTATGGCTCAATCCTCATCGTCATAAAACATATGGTGTGGCTTATTAAAGTTGCTTACGTCAAAGCAAAAATTTCCACTTTCATCTGTCAGTTTAACTTGTGGCTTGACATTCTCTAATACATAAATGAAGGCTACCTAGGATTCAAAACACAATTATATAAAATAAGATGTGCTAAAAAAAAGTAACAGTAGAGAAAGAGCAATTCTTAAAGTTACCATCACCCTGTAAACCGACTTAACAGTCCCCACCATGTCACAAATATCGTGAGAAACTGTTCTAATGTCTGCAACTGAAGCCATATTCGGCTTAATCTAGAAAATAAGTAAGAGAAGGGGAAAAAAGAAGTAAAGGTCATCCAAACGTAGTGTAAAATCAACAAAAGTTATAATAGTCCACCATATAAA
>JBBYHK010021680.1:0-10658 GCA_038382065.1 Adansonia grandidieri | reverse complement strand
GTATGAATCCTTAGCCTAACATATTTCAAGCATATTTATACATTAGCTTGCATCTTGTCATGAATCATTGTCATTTTTAGCACCCATGACATTTTCTTGTCAAAGTGCATAACACTTTCTTTGTCAAGACCATTGGTAAAGTTAGCATCCATATTTATGTTATGTGCCATCCCCTTCTATCTTTGTTGTTTTCTCTTTGTCTAAATGCATGTTTGATGGCTATCAAAAATTGATTTTCAAAACCTCCCTAAGCCAAGCATGTTAACCTTAACCAGTGAGGATTAGCATGAACTTAGCATTTTCCTTAAAGTTAGCAAAATATCTTGGGGAAAATTAAGCTTTCTAGATCTGGAATCTTGGTTAAACAAGCTCAAATCTTCTAATTTTGTAACGAAAATGGCCCAACAGTTGTTCCTGAAATGTTTATGCCTTGTTTTCAAGTTGAAACCTTAAGTGGTATGATCAATAGGCTGTTTCATCATCCCAAAATACTTTGGGGCTGTGCAAATGAGTTTGTGATGTTCATGCCACTCTTCATTCATGGAAGTTTGAATGTCAATGACTCAAGTTTGGACCCGAAAACACAAAGAAAAATAAAAAAAATCCCCTATTTTACTTTATCCCCTGCTGGCAGCATCCCTGTTACAAATTGAAAAATTACTTTAAAATCTTAAATGATATTTTATGAATTTTATAATATTTTGCTCTGAAAGTGTGCCAAAATATCTGTAAAATAAGGTCTTGTTCACCCCTAGATCAGTCCGGATGAAAGAGTTATGATCAAACTTAGACTGTTTGGAATCCTTGGAATTAATAAAGTGCACTCTGGTTGGGCCCTTTAGGCCCACTAAACAATTTTTCCAAATCCATCCAACATTTTTCCTAAAAAGTTCATGAAATTCCCTTTTCCAAAAGGTATTATTTGCAATTTTTTGATACCAAATGAGTCCAAAATGATTTTTCAAATTTTGACAAACCTTATCCCTCGTATGCTCTACTAGCAATGAAATTAATCTGAATTTGAAAATTTATTTCCCCGAAAAGTGATTTTTTAGGATACTAGGAATATTTTTAGATTGACCCTCATCAATTTACCTTTTTGATGGTACCTTATCAGTCTTCTAAAGCCTTCAAACCAATCTAGAATAAATTCAAAAAGTGGGATCGCATGGTGTTGTCCCCTGTTCTCAGTCATGGTCAAAACTAAGTTGTTTTCTCGAATTTCATCTCAAGACATTTGAATGTCTCCGTATTACCCTGACCAGACTCAAAAACATACTCCTACCTCCTATAAGCTCGTATCAAGGCATGAACATATTTTACATCTTCACCATCCTCATTCGCAACAACTTTTTTTGCTAAAAATCGTCTAAATGCTCACTCATTTTCTAAATCACAAAGTTTGGTCAACTTAATTTTTCCAACTTGACTTCTCTAAAGAATGTCAGACATGTCACTTTTAGGGATTCTCCAACCCCGACCTTCTAAGGGGACATTCCAACCCCGCTCTTTTAATTTGTCAAGATCTAAAAAAATCTTCCTTCATTAAAAATATTCATTATCCATGAGGGTACTCTAACCTTATCTTTTCGAGGGGATACTCCAACCCTATCTTTCAACTACAAATAAATTTTTCTCCTTCTCAGATTTCAATGAATGTGTCAAACAAACCTTGTTCAACAAAGAAACCTAGAGGCATCTCAAAAATTATCGATTTGGTTATTTCCAGATAATCGATGCTAATTGTGAGCTAAATTCCAATAATCTATCCATTTTCTTTATCATTGCATTAAATGATCCATGTTATGTTACTCCATTTGTTTGCTTACTAACGTGATTTCTTTGTGATGATTATTTGCATTCATGTTTTCCAATCATTTCAAATAAAATTAAAGGTCATGTTTCCATGGTTATCTCTCCAGTGCCCAAAATGGAACATTCCATTTTAAAGTAAAATCCAGCGGTCATTTTTATTGAAAATTTCTATATTCCCCATCTATCTGGGGCATATATGAGATTAAATCTTTTCATCAAAACTAGGATTTGTATATCTTTTCATCAAAACTAGGATTTGCATTTCTATAAAATTCATGCATTAAAAAAGGTTATATCAAAACAGTGGCAAGTCAAGATTAAAAGAATCAAAATTGAGATAAGACATAGCTAGTAAGGTATCGATTTTGGATGTCATGAAAAGGTTTATACCTCATCGTGCGTAACCAACTTCCAAACCCAAACGACGAATCTTTGTACTACATAGACCATAGAATCTATATTTTGAGTTTCATAACTCAAAACATAGGTTTCAATTGGCATCCGGTCTTGCCTAGCCTGAAATGATTAGTGGTAACTCCAAGTGTTGGCCATTTCATGATGGTTTTCCGAGACAAATAAGATGAGCGATTCATCTTATGGTCCCCTTCATTGTGTCATAAGTCGAGAATCTGTACTTTCTCGTTCTTATCATACCACAAAGGAAAAGTCTCAATCAAGAAGACATTTCCAAGTCAGAAAAATATTTTAAGTTATATGCATCTATAGATCCACAAGGATCCACCCCAGGGCACATTGCAATAATAGAAATTGAAGAAAAGATGACAAATTGATTTCTCTGCATTACTTTGAATGAGATCAAAACATTATAGGGATCTTAGTTAGTAATCTAAAGTTTTCCAGACATTCTAGGAAGAATTAGGGTGGATAAACTAAATATTCTCCATCATGTTTTTCCTTTTCAGCCTATATTAATTTATTTCGGCTATTCATGGAGATTTTAGAAACTATATATTCCCTATCATGCTCTTCTTCTTCAGTCTGTATCATTTATTTCAGCTATTGACAAAAATTTTAAAAACTAGATATTCCCCATCATGCTTTTTTTTTCAGCCTGTATCAATTTATTTCGGCTATTGATGGAAATTTTAGAAACTATATATTCCCCATCATGCTCTTCTTCTTTAGCCTGTATCAGTTTCTTCCAACTATTAATAGGAAATTTTAGAGACCATATATTCCCAATCATGTTCCTCTTTTTCAATTCCTACATAATATTGGTGCATCATCTCATTTCACTTGTCAGGAACAAGTGTACATGTGTACAATGACCTCTAAAGAAGCCTTCAAATTCAAATTCAAGCACTAGCTTCTTTTGCCAAAAAGAAAAGAGATCCCTAATGCTTTCTGAACATGTTTCCAATCTCTAAGTAGAAATATGGCTCCATTCCATTAAATGAAGAAGAAATATTTATCATATTTTCTCCAAAATAAGCTGGATCAGATAATGGTAAAGAAATTAAAACATGAAAACTCATCATATGCATTCCTCATGCATTTGCATTCACATTTAATTTGCAGATCTTTAGTTGAATATGATATTAGAAAGATCCTTTTGGTATAGAACAGAAAGGCAAACCTTACATTCATTCAAGCAATTTAGATATGAAGCATTTTACCTTGTTTGACTGTATCAATTCTGCCTTGGTCAACCCTTTAGGCCTAGGTTATATTTTGGTCATCATCATTTGATTGTGTCAGTTTCACCCTAGTCGATCTTTTTGACTTAGGATTATATCCTGGTCATCTTCATTTGACTATGTCAGTTTTACCTTAGTCAACCTTTTACACCTAAGTTATAGCTTGGTCACTCTTCATTTGACTATATCAGTTTTGCCTCGGTTAACCTACTAAGCCTAGGTTATATCTTGGTTATCACTATTTGGCTGTGTCGGTTTCACCTGGCTGATCTTTTTGACTTAGGATTATATCCTGGTCATCTTCATTTGATTGTTTTAGTTTTGCCTTGGCCAACTTCTTTGACCTAGGTTACATCCTGGTCACCATTATTTAACTACATCAGTTTTGCCCTGGTTAACCTTTAGACTTAGGTTACATCCTGGTCACCCTCGTTTGACTTGTCCATTTTATCCTTGTCAACCTTCACCTATGTTGACTTATAGGTTCCATCTCGGTCAACCCTTTTCACTTGTTGACTTATCGGTTTCATCCCAATCAACCCTTTTTATTTGTTGACTTGTACGTTTCATCCTGGTCAACTTTTCTTTTTGTCGACTTATAGGTTTTGTCCTAGTCAAATCCCTTCATTTGTTGACCTATATGTTTTATCTTGGTCAACTTTTTTTTGTGGACTTGTCAGTGTCGTCCTGTAGGCACCTTATTTTGTCCGAGCTAATTTGTAGCAATCTAAAGCACGGACGTGAGAGGGGGCGATGATCGTCAGACAATAACAAAAAAGTATTTTAAGGAGGTTAAGAAGGCCTAGGGATTATATTAAATGTAAATGCAAAGATGTGGCATCAAATGACATAGTTCAAACTATTCAGGGACAAAAGATATAAGAAAATTCATAATTTTACTTGAATGTACCGATACATGGTTCTCATGTATCAATACAATGCTCCAACGATCCAAAAATTTGAAAAGTCCCCATTTGTATCGATGCAACATGTAGATGTATCGATACATGAGCCTCTGTATCAATACAGGACCTCGTGTATCGATACTAGGCCATGCCAAGACCGAAACATGCATTCTATAAAGAAATGTATAGATACATATCAACATGTATCGATATAGAGGTTTATAGTATCAGTACAGTGTATCAATACATTCTGTAATGTATCGATACATTCTGTAATGTATCAATACATACAGTCCATTTTCATGTTCGAGCATTTTTGACTCGTCCACCATTGATCCAAAACTCGATTTTAACTCGTTTCTTTACATCAAGAAAGATTAAAACACACATCAGATTACGAATTTAGACTTTTGAATTAATCAAAACATTTTTTTGAAGCCTAAATTAGATCAAAGGGGTCAATGTCATATGATCACCCTACTCCTCCGTAGTTGTTGGCCAATATCACCATCAGCCACCCTATTTGCTAGAAATCACTTCAGCTTTTAAACTAGCAACCATATGCCTATCACATTGGCATCAAGTTGCTCCCTACAACCATTTATAGCCACCATGCTGACATCACTTTTTCTCCCTTGATAAATGACTAAAAACACCTTCAATTTGGCTCCAAAGAGTTGGT
Source organism: Adansonia grandidieri (assembly GCA_038382065.1). NCBI lineage: Eukaryota > Viridiplantae > Streptophyta > Magnoliopsida > Malvales > Malvaceae > Adansonia > Adansonia grandidieri. The sequence continues at coordinate 5,598 of JBBYHK010021680.1, read as the reverse complement.
ATAAATAGATAACTTCTATTTCAGCTAAAAAAGGTTAGATTCTAGCTCATTTTTAACTTCCAAAACACATGCCTACACCAAAAAACCAGACTCCTATAGGTCTTCACCCATCAGCCAAAAATAGCCCTAAAACACTTATTCCTAACTATTACATCTTCATCCATACTAGAACCAAAACCTCATTATTTCTCTTTTTCTTGCTTATTAAAAACAATGAAAAGAGGGAAATTCAAGCCATCTCTACTGCTCCAATTATTTGGCCAAAAAGTGACGTTTTGCTGGTATAACTTCTTACTCTATCACTTGCATTTTCTATTTCTCAGCATCTTCATCATTTTAGTGAGCTCTCCATGTTTCCATCACCCTCTTAGGATTGTCATGCATTTTTGTGGCTTTTGGTTGTGGTAGTTTAAGATTTGGATGCCTTAATGCCCCTATGATGTGCGAAATGCCTTATTTCATCCTTATTAGTTTGATACCTCTTGCTCATGCATTTTAGGCCATATCCATGCATCTTGTTATCCTTAATCCATGTATGAATCATTAGCCTAACACATTTCAAGCACATGTACACATTAACTTGCATGAATCATTGTCATTTTCAGTATCCATAACATTTTCTTGTCACAATGCATAACACTTTCTTTGTCTAAACCATTGGTTAAGTTATCATCCCCATTTATGTTATGTGCCATCCCGATGTATGTTTGTTCTCTTCTCCTTGTCAAAATGCATGTTTGATGGCTATCAAAAATTGATTATTAAAACTCCTTAAGCTAAGCATGTTAACCTCAACCGCTGAGAATTAGCATGGACTTAGCACTTTACTTAAAGCTAGCAAAATATTTTGGGGAAAATTAAGTTTTCTAGATCTAGAATCTTGGTTAAACAAGCCCAAATCTTTTCATTTTGAACCGAAAATGGTCTTACAATTATTCCCTAAATGTTTGTGTCTTTTTTAGTCAAAACCTTGAGTGGTATGATCAATGAGCCGTTTCATCATCCTAAACTACTCTGGGGCTATGCAAATGAGTTCGTGACATTCATGCCACTCTTTCCCTTCAGTCATAGACATTCAAATGTCAATAACTCGAGTTTGGACTTGCAGACATAAAAAATGGGAGATATCCCCTGCTTTGCTTTGTCCCCTGCTAGCAGCATAACTATTGCAAAGTGAAAAATCATTTTAAAATCCTAAATGATTTTTCATGAATGTTTTGATATTTTTCTCTCAAAGCATGTTGAATTATCTTTAAATCGATGTCTTAGTCACCTTCGGATCATTCCAGATGAGAGAGTTATGGTTTTTCAAGTCTAAACTATCTAGAACCTCTGGAATCTGAACATGTATTTTGATTGGGCCATTCAGGCTCACTAAATGATTTTTCCAAATTTTTCAAACATTTTTCCCAAAAGATTCATGTAATCTCCTTTTCAAAAAGGTATTGCCTAAAATTTTTCAATACCAAATGAGTCTGTGGTGATTTTTCAAATTTTGACACACTTTGTCCCTTATATGCTCTACCAGTAGCTTAATCAGTCTGAACTTGAAAATTTATTCCCCCAAAAAATGAATTTTTGGGATATAGGGATTATTTTTAGATTGACCTTTGTCGAGTTAGCTTTCCAATGGTATCTTGTCCACCCCCTTCAAACCTATTTAGAATAAATTTGGGAAGCAGGATAGCATGATGTTGTCCCCTATTTTCAGTTATGGTCAAAATTGAGTTGTTTTCTCGAATTTAGTCTCAAGACATTCGAATGTCTCCGTATCATTCCGATCAAACTCGAGAACATGCTATGACCTCCATAGGCTCGTATCAAGGCACAAACATATTTTACATTTTTACCATCCTCATTCACAATAAGTTTCTTGCCAAAAATTGTTGAAACACTCACACATTTCCTAAATCAAAAAGTTTTGTCAACTTAAGTTTTCCAACTTGACTTCTCTAAAAAGTGTCAAACGTGTCACTTTTGGGGATACTCCAACCCTGGCCTTTCAAAGGGATACTCCAACCCTATTTTTTAAAATTGCCAAGATTGGAAAAAACCTTCTTTTGTTAAAATGATTTGTTATCCATGAGGATGCTCCAACCCTGACCTTCCGAGGGGATACTCCAACACCACTTTTCAAAATTATCAAGATTAAAAAAAAATCCTTTTTTGTCAAAATTATTTGTCATCCATGGGGATACTCCAACCACCTTTTCGAAGGGATACTCTAATGCTATCTTTCAACTATAGTTAATTTCCTCCTTCTTGGACTTTCATGAATGTGTCAAACAAACCTTGTTCAATCAAAAAACCTAGGTTCATCTCGAAAATTGACAATTCGGTTATTCCTAGATAATCAATGCCAATTAAGAGATAAATTCAATAGTCTATCCCTTTTCTTTATCGTTGCATTGAATGATCCATGATATGTTTTTCATTTGTTGCCTTACTAACATGATTTCTTTGTGATGATTGTTTGCATTCATGTTTTCTAATCATTTCAAATAAAACTAAGGGTAATATTCCACGTAGGTATCTCTCCAGTGCCTAAGGTGAAATATTCCATTTTTCAAAGTAAAATCCAAAGGTCATTTTGTTGAAAATCTCTATATTCCCCATCTCTTTGGGGCATATATGAGATTAAATCTTTTTTCATTAAACCTAGATTTGTATTTCTATAAGATTCATGCATTAAAAAAGGGTTATATCTAAACAATGATGAGTTAAGATCGAAAGAATCAAAATCGAGATAAGACATAGCTAGTAAGGTACCGATTTCGGGCATCGCAAAAAAGTTCATACCTCATCGTGTGTAACTAACTCTCGAACCCAATGAGAAATCTTTGTACTTTGTAGACCATGGGATTGATGTTTTGAGTTTCATAACTCAAAATATAGGTTTCAATAGGCATCTGATCATGCCTAGCCCTAAATGATTGGTGGCGACTCCAAGCATTGGCCATTTTGTGATGGTCATCTGAGACCAATAAGATGAGCGATTCGTCTTATGGTCTCCCTCACTATATCGTAAGTCGAGAATCTATACATTCTCGTTCTCATCATATCGTGAAAGAAAGTCTTGATCAAGAAGACATTTCTAAGTTAGGAAAATATTTTAAGTCATGCACACCCATTGATCTACGAGGATCCACCTTAGGGTACGTTATGACCACTTGGCGGCTCCACTGGGGATAGTATAGAGAGTTAGGCTAATAACTAGCCGTGTCTTGCTAGGTTCCTAGTTCTTTCGATCTTCGGTCATTATTTAACCATGACCCTTTTTTCGTTTTGTCAACTAATCTTTTGTTTGACATGATTGTCAGGATTGTTTTATTTTTGAATAATCATTGGTTTAATAAAAATGGTAATACGAAAATAAACAAAAAGGTTTGATCGTTTCCTTGTCACACACCATGCACTTGCATATGCATTAATGTCCCACAAAACTCAATGGCATGGTTACAACCCAATCATTAGGAGGAAGTGAGCGATGCCTTCGTGAATAACCTTTCGTATAGGCATGGTAATAACTTCCCGGATGTAAATTACCTATGTCTCTCATAAGTAACCCTTCACATTTGCATAGAGAAATACATCCAATGAATCGAACCCGATCTGCCAAACCTGCGATAGGTCTAGGATCGAGGTCCCTCAACCATCCTTACCAGATAGAGGAGCAATTTGAATACCTATTTGGACGTTAACTTAAACCTCATATAGTGAGCCCTACGAGCCAAACCATGTCAAACCATACCGGAACGCTGCTAGAATACCCGAAGAATATGTCACTCAGGGAAACATTCCTAACCTTTACTCTTAATTACCATAATTATGTAGGTGACAGTGAGTATACAATTGTTACTCACATCTGCATTTTTATCATTTATCAAGGCATGTCGTCATGCCACTCGAACGATGGCTAACCTTTGTATAAATAAATGACAGTAAACAAAAACCATTATTCATAACATCTTATATTGTAAGCTGTTATGCTATCTGAGTCATGGCTTAACGCCTATCCGCACTGGTGGTGATAAACGAATATTATTATTTTTCCATCAAAATAAGATATTGCATCACCTTATAAAGGGCAAATCGCATCCTGGTATGCTGAAATGCTGCCCGTTTGTCATCTCACCGCCTTGGTTGAAACATGTTATGATTTTTTTTTGTTATGATCTTCTTAAATTCTTTATTTCCTTACATTTGTCTCCTATGTATTCCACTAACTTATTTTCCCTTTGTTTATGTTTTGGTGCATGCATTATTTCATCATAACCATCATGACTATCATCATTTTGGGATAATTGTTTTGGTTCTATGTTCAGTAAAAGGCATCATTTATGGAGCAACAGCTTATCTCCACTATTGAGTCCTTTGAAAATGTCAGAACATGGTCAGAAGGTTTCCAACGTTAAGACGGGGACATCCTAAAGCCTAACTACATCTCAGAAATGCATGAAGAGGTTAAGATCAGTTTTCGTCAGAATGATTGTCAGGAACTGAAGCATATTTGGGACAATTGGGACAGCAACATGAAAAAAGCCTTTATTAAAATGTACGGGTATATAGCTCTCTTACTTTGAGTTCAGTTGGATAACAGCTTGTTGCGAGTAGCAGCGTAGTTTTGGAATCTGGCTTACCGATGTTTCACCTTTAACCAATAAGATTTAGTCCTTACCATTGATAAGTTCACAACCCTGCTGAACATAGAAAGGGCTAAATTAAATCGGATTTACTGCAAGGAGCTAATGCCTCTTCCATTCAAGAAAAGGTTGAAGCAAATTCTTGGAGTCATAGAAGCATGGGTTGATAGTCATGTCAAAGTAAAAGGAAGTAGTAAATACATCTCTTAGGCCAGCTTGAAAGAAGCAATGTTAAATTTTTTCGATTAAAAGAAAGCTCAAAATTTCTATGCTTTAGCGATCTACGGGCTCATTATACTCTCGAAGACTTTGGGTTATGTAGATGCGGCAGTCATAGATTTCTTTTCTTGCTTATGTTGCAACATCAACCCTTTTTTTGCCATTATCACCAAAACCATCCCTGCCTTCAACTTTTGTAAAAGAACGAGAACATGAAGGTTTATTGGGTGTGCCCCATTACTCCAGATGTGGCTCTTAGGTCATCTTTATGTTAGGAAAGGGAGAGTCAGGCAAAGTTTCTTCTTCAAGATCAGTCATCTTTCCATAGCATTAGAGGAAGAATGTCATCAAGATAAGACAGAAAAGCATTGGGTCAAGGAATTATGAAATGTCAAAGAGGAAAAAATCATGTGGAGAGCTCTATGGGTGTTCCATCAGTCGATTGTGTACAAATGTGGAGACTACACTTGCGTACCGCTCTTGGGATTATGGGGAAATACCAGTTATACTCCTTTTTTAGTGTTGCGTCAGTTACAGTGCCAGCAATTCATCCCATTCTTTGAAGACTTAGGACATTGGGATTTTGAATATGGAGGGCCCAATTATAAAACAAAAGTCCAGCTAGCTTTCCAAACTTGAAAGAAGATCCATTGTGTGGAAAGATATTGGAGAGGAAGCCCCACCATGCGTGGATGCGAAGAATGGAGACTTTGCCATATCGACGATCCATTGCCAC
>JBBYHK010021640.1:0-54756 GCA_038382065.1 Adansonia grandidieri | reverse complement strand
TGTATGAATCATTAGCCTAACACATTTCAAGCACATTTATACATTAGCTTGCATGAATCATTGTCATTTTTAGCATCATAACATTTTCTTGTCACAATGCATAACACTTTCTTTGTCTAAACCATTGGTAAAGTTAGCATCCCTATTCATGTAACGTGCCATCCCCTTATATGTTTGTTGTCTTCTCCCTATCAAAATGCATGTTTAATGGTTGTCAAACTGATTTTCAAACCCCCCCTAAGTTGAGCATGTTAACCTCAACCAATAAGGACTAGCATGAACTTAGCATTTTCTTTAAAGTGAGCATAAAAAAAATCTTGGGGAAAATTAAGTTTTCCAGATCTGCAATCTTGGTTAAACGAGCTAAGTCTTCTGTTTTTCCAACAAAAATGGCCTTGCACTTATTCCTTAAATGTTTATGCCTTTTTTTGAGTCAAAACCTTGAGTGGTATGATCAATGGGTTATTTCATCATCCTAAACTACTCCAAGGCTGTGCAGATGAGTTCGCGATGCTTAAGCCATTCTTTCCCCTCAGTAATAGACATTCGAATGTCAATGACTCAAGTTTGGACTTGTAGACATAAAAAAATGAGAGATATCCCTTGTTTTGCTTTGTCCCCTACTGGTAGCACAACCATTGTAAACTGAAAATTCGCTTTAAAATCCTAAATGATTTTTCATGAATTTTATAATATTTTGTTTTGCATGTTTGTCAAAATACCTTTAAAACGAGGTCTTGTTCATCCTTAGATCAGTCCGGATGAAAGAGTTATGAGTTTTTTAAACCTAGACTATCCAGAATCCCTAGAGTGAACAAAGTGCATTATGGTTGGGCAGTTCAAACCCACTAAATGATTTTTCAAAATTTTTCAAACATTTTTCCTAAAATGTTCATGAAATTCTCTTTTCAGAAAAGTATCACTTGAGATTTTTAAATACTAAATGAGTTTGGGGTGATTTTTCAAATTTTGACACACCTTATTCCTCATATGCTTTGCAAGTAGCGAAATTGATCCAAATTTAAAAATTTATTCCCCTATAAAGTGAATTTTGGGATATTGGGAATATTTTTAGATTGACCCTCGTTGAGTTAGCTTTCTAGCGGTATCTTTTTCACCCTCTAAAGCCTTCAAACCAATTTAGAATAAATTCGGGAAGTAGGATAGCGCGATGCTGTCCCCTATTTCAGTTACGGTCAAAATTGAGTTATTTACCCGAATTTCATCTTGAGACATTCGAATCTCTGTATCACCTTGATCAGGCTTGAGAACATGCTTCGATCTCCCACAAGCTTGTATCAAGGCATGAACATATTTTACATCTTTACCATCCTTATTCGCAATAATTTCTTTCACCAAAAGTCATCAAATGCTCACCCGTCTTCTAAATCACAAGGTTTTGTCAACTTAATTTTTCTAACTCGGCTTCATTAAAGAGTGTCAAATATGTCACTTTCGGGGTTATTCCAATCTCGACCTTTTGGGGGGATACTTCAACCCTGCTTTTCAAAATTGTCAAGATTTAAAAATTCCCCTTTGTCAAAATTATTTGTCATCCACGGGGATACTCCAACCCTACCTTTTCGAAGGGATACTCCAACCCTGTCTTTCAATTACAATTAATTTATTTCTTTTCCCAAACTCCCATGAATATATCAAACAAGCCTCATTTAATCATGAAAACTAGCTGCATCTTAAAAATTGTCAATTCGATTATTCTCAAATAATTGATGCCAATTGTGAGACAAATTCCAATAGTCTATCCCTTTTCTTTATCATTGCACTCAATGATCTATGTTATGTTACTTCATTTGTTGCCTTACTAACATGATTTTTTTGTGATGATTGTTTGCATTCATGTTTCCAATCATTTCAAATAAAACTAAGGGTAATATTCCATGTGGGTATCTCTCCAGTGCCTAAGGTGAAATATTCCATTTTTCAAAGTAAAATTTAGAGGTCATTTTATTGAAAATCTTTATATTCCCATCTCTCGGGGGCATATATGAGATTAAATCTTTGTCATTAAAACTTGGATTTGTATTTCTATAAGATTCATGCCTTAAAAGGGGTTATATCAAAATAATGACTAGTTAAGATTGAAAGAATCAAAATCGAGATAAGATATAGCTAGTAAGGTACTAATTTTAAGCATCGTGAAGAGGTTCGTATCTCATCGTGCGTAACCAACTGCCGAACGCAACAATAAATCTTTGTACTGCGCAGACCAATGTTTTGAGTTTTGTAACTCAAAACATTGGTTTCAATAGGTATCCAATCATGCCTAGCCCTAAATGATCAATGGCGACTCCAAGCATTGGCCATTTCATGATGGTCATCCAAGACCAATAAGATGAGCGATTCATCTTATGGTCCCTTTCACCATACCATAAGTCAAGAATCCATACATTCTCGTTCTCATCACATCGTCAAAGAAAAGTCTCAGTCAATAAGACATTTCTAGGTCAGAAAAATATTTTAAGTTGTATGCACCCATAGATCTGTGAGGATCTACCTTGAGTTACTTTATGACAGCTTGGTGACTCCAAGTGTTGGCCATTTCATGATGGTCATCCGAAACCAATAAGATGAGTGATTCATCTTTTGGTCCCTTTCACTGTACCACAAGTTGAGAACCTGTACATTCTCCTTTTCATCACATCATCAAAGAAAAGTCTCAGTCAGGAAGACATTTCAAAGTTAGGGAAATATTTTAAGTTGTACGCACCTATAGATCCGCGAGGATCAACCTCAGGGTACATTACAATAGCTTGGCAACTTCATTGGGTGTAGTATAGAGAGTTAGGCCAATAACTAGCCATGTCTTGCTAGGTTCCTATTTCTTTCGATCTTCGGTCATTATTTAACCATGACCTCTTTTTTCATTTTGTCAACTAATCTTTTGTTTGACATGATTGTCAAGATTGTCTTATTTTTGAATAATTATTAGTTTAACAAAAATGGTAATATGGAAGTAAACAAAAAGGTTTGATCATTTCCCTGCATGCACGTGCATGTGCATTATAGTCTCACTAAACTCCATGGCCTAGTTAGAACCCAATCATTAAGAGGAAGTGAGCTATCCGCCTTTGTGAGTAACCCTCTGCATAGGTATGGCAATAACTTCCTTGATGTAAATTACCTATGTCTCTCGTGAGTAACCTTCCGCATTTGCATAAGGAAATACATCCAACGGATTGAACCTGTTCTACCAAACCCATGATGGGTTTGGGATCGGGGTCCCTCAACTGTCCTTACCAAATAGAGCAGCAATTCAGATACCTATTAGGTGTCAACCTAAAACCTCATATAGTGAGTTCTACGAGTTAAACCATGTCAAACCATACTGGAATCTGCTAGAATACTCGAAGAATAGGGTCACTCAGGGAAACATTCCTAACCTTTACTCTTAATCACCATAATTATGTAGGTGACAATGAGTATACACTTATCACCCGCATCTGCATTTTTATCATTTATCAAGGCATGCTGTTGTGCCACCCGAACGATGACTAACCTTTGTACAAATAAGTGACGATGAATAAAAACCATCATTCACAATGTCTTATACTGCAAGCCATTATGCTGTCCGAATCATGGCATAACGTGCATCCGCACTAGTGGTGATAAATGAATATTACCACTAGTCAATTATTTTTCCATCAAAATAAGATATTGCATCACCTTATGAAGGGCAAATTGCATCCTGGCATGTTGAAATATGGCCCGTTTCTTGTCTCACCACCTTGGTTGAGACATGTTATGAATAATTTTCTTTGATGTCCTCAAATTCTTTAATTTCATATATTTGTCTCTTATATATCTCACTAACTCATTTCCCTTTGTTTATGTTTTGGCACATGCATCATCTCATCATAACTATCACGATTGTTATCATTTTGAGACAATTTTTCTGGTTTAGTGTTCAGTAAAGGACCTTTTTGTGGCTCTATGAAATATGTTATCGACAAAGCTATTCTAGGATTCAATTGTCTCCATTGCATATGCATATTTACTTTTACCTTTATACACTTGCATCAATCATTCAGTATCTTAACTCATCATTGCATTATAATCACTCATCAATAAATACATTTTCAAGTAGAAGTCTAATACGGGAATTGGGCCATAAAAGTGCAAGGGACTCCGAGTAATCACAAAAACAGAACCTAACATCCTGCATTGCTACAACACGCGATGCCGTAAACAAATCATGGAGAGTGATCATGAAGCACGTATTGAGCAACTTGAGCTAATGTTTAAGGAATCGCAAGACCAGATACTCCATCAACAATGCAAAATGCAAGCTCAAATTGCGAGACTTATGGAACTAATGACAGCCTCTGTGAAAGAAAAAGGGCAAGCCAGCACTACAGAAACAAGGAATGATCCTTCCAATGCAGAAAGTCCCCTTGCCAATAATCTTGCACACGCCCAAGGGGAAGCTAGACAAGAACAATGGCCCACTCCTTCACCTGCCACTTAGGCTGTGCCAATCATCTTTCTAAATTCATTATGACAGGTTAATTTATTCTTGGACTCAAGGGGTGAATGTAGGAGTTTCATCAAAAGATCTGATAACCCCTGACCATGAGAAACCAAAAAAGAAGGTCAAAAGTCCACCATGATTGCAGAAAAAGTAAACAAATTTTAGCTATTCGAAAAACACCTCTAAGCTATTGAGAAGAGTGACAAGTTCAGAGCTCTTGACGCGTAATCGTTGTATTTGGTGTCCAATCTTGTCATTCCTTAAAAGTTTAAAGTCCTAGAGTTTGAAAAGTTTAGTGGAACCACCGACCCTTCTATCCATGTTTGAATGTACCTACGAAAGATGGTTGAGTACGAGAAAGATGAAAAGCTCCTCATCCATTGCTTCCAGCATAGCCTTATTAGGGCAATAGCTTAGTGGTATATTGAGCTAGACAATATGAAAATCCAATCATGGGTGGACTTTGCTAAGGCCTTTCTGAATCAATACTAGCACGTGTCAGATTGGGCGCCAGATTAACTTTCCTTGATGAATTTAGAGAAGAAATCCACTGAAAGCTTCAGGCAATATGCCTAAAGGTAGAGAGAGGAAGCAGCCTTAGTCCAGCCTCCCCTTATAGAAAACGGGATGACAGTTACCTTCATCCAGACATTACGCGCTCCTTATTACAAGAAGCTTGTGGAAAATGCCACTAAGAAATTCGTAGACCTAGTCTTCTCTGGGTAAATGATTGATGCAACCATTAAGAGTGGTAGAATGTTTGCTAGGGAAACAGTTGGATTAAGTAAAAAGCCCATGGCTGGTAAGAAAAAGGAAGATAGGCCAATGCCATAACTTATGCTGGGTTGTTTCAGCCAAGACAGCATCAAGCACCTAACCCTTACTACTCAAGAATGCCATGTTCTTACCTTGTCACAATATCCTCGCAGCTAATCTATGCCACAACTTATAACCTATCACTTGCAATCCCATCAAACCCATCACAAAGCTGCCTTTAACAAGTTCACCAAAATACCAATCGAACAACCAATAATGCACCCGGTAATTGAGGTGCAAATCAACCAAGACAACATTTTGATCCCATCCTTATGACCTATAAAGAGCTCTACCAAACCTTGCTCCAAAATCAGTTAGTGGCTCTGATCTATGTCCTAGAAAAAAAGCTGCCATACCTGCCATGGTACAACCCTAATGCCCACTAGGAATACAATGTTGGGGTAGTAGGGCATGACATTGAGAATTGCATGTATTTCAAATGAAATGTGCAAAATCTAATCCACTCAAAAGTCTTGTAGTTTGGGTCAAACCAGGGACCAAATATTGTTACTAATCCTTTACCAAACCATACTGAGCCAGCTGCAAACATGATCGATACCAAGCCATAGAATTTGTGTCCTTCCACTAAGACCTGATTTTGATGACGGGGTTATGATGGAAGCCCCTACACTTTTCCTATCCTTTTCATGTAATGTCAAGAAATGAAAACCTACCTGCCCTCACCCAAAGGCAAGTAGTTGTCCTATGTAAAGGGCATTTTTATCATACATTGTCATTTTGCATGTATCATTCCATATTATGTGCCTATATCACTTTTCAATCTCTTTGTCTCAAATACTCTTATTTGAATCCCCGGGTTATGTGTGTGCCTTTGGCAATATCTATTCTTTCACCTTTTCAGGTGTCCTAACGATAATAACATGGATATGTCTGATGAGTCTTTAAAGATCAATTTTGAACAATCAATTTGCACTAGTGAAGTTGATTCTAAAGAAGATTTTGAAGAAAGCTCCGTACCACCAAACCTCTTACAGTTCAAGATCTAGCATCATTATTCTATCCTTATCACCCAAAAATAAATGGGGCAGTTGAGGCGGCCAATAAAAACATCAAAAAATAGTTGAGAAAATAGCTAAGACTTACAAAGACTGGCATGAAAAGCTATCTTTTACACTTTATGACTATCCAACCTTAGTTTGAACTTCCATGAGCATTACCCCATTCTCCCTTGTCTATGGGATGAAAGCTGTATTGCCTATCAAAGTTAAGATCCCTTTTCTTAAAGTCTTGATGGAAACCAAACTTGAAAAAGCTGAATGGGTCAATAACAGATATGACCAGCTTAACCTCATCGAGGAAAAAAGCATGAAGGCCATCTGCCATGGTCAAATGTACCAAAGACATATGATCCAAGCCCACGATAAAAAAATGCGCCCATAACAATTTCACCCAGATGAATTGGTATTGAAGAAGATCCTTCCAATTCATAAAGATGCACAGGGCAAGTGGACCTCTAATTGGGAAGGACTGTATGTCATGAACCAAGCCTTCTTCGAAGGGGCCCTAATCTTGTTAGAAATAGATGATAATGTCTTGCCTAACCTAGTTAACTCATATTCCATAAAAAAATATTACACGTAAAGAGCGAAAATTGGGAAAGGCATCCTTCAAAAAAAAAGGAGAAAGCAAAAAAGCGTAAACAAAAAAATAAAAAAGAAAAAAAATAACAAAAAAAAAGAAAGAAAACAAAAAGGGGTCTAGATGAAAATCCGAAAAGGGCATCTGGGCAACCAACCCAACTATAGTTAAAAACCCACAAGGGTGACTGGGAAAGATAAATTTTCATGGGGCATGAACTGAGAGGACTTACAGGATAGTGCAAAGTAATCCTAGAGATCTTTCGAAGATCAGCTCATGCTAGGCACAATCATTGTTCGAGAAAGATTCTGAAAAGCACCTAAAAAACATCCCTGTCATCATTGTCAGAGGCATCCTTCACCTTAAAGATCATCGTTCTCGCTACCCTATCAATTGCTTGTCAAATAGTATATCGAGTTATGTCTCTTTGTTGTAATGAGTAAATATTGCCTTGTTTCCTTTAACCCTTGTATAATTCACATTACACTTGTCATTTAACTGATAATGTTTGATAATCAAGTTAAATATGCATTAGGACATCTTGACATTACATTGAAAGGAAAAGAAAAGCACAGGGAACTCTGCTTATGCCCCAATCATCAAGATCATGCACCTTTCATGCCTAAACATTTACTCGGCATGACCATATACCAAACCATTTCTTGCTTTCACATGCCACATCTCAAGAAAACCCATTTGAGGCTAACCAAAAATTGACCCACGCATTTTATCAGAATCCTATCCAAATTAGAGACATCAACCTAATTTATCGAATAGTCTCTAAATTGTTGACAATGCCTTCCATTTGTCAGGAAAATTATTGAGCCTCTCAAATCGAGAAACGCAACAGTCCAAATTCCTGAGACTAAATTTTTGGTCATATCCCAAGTGGAGTCAAGACAACCTACGATCCCCAGTGAAATCAGGAAAATTCCAATCCCTGGTTGAACCAGGATGGATCACCATCCCTATGAAAGTCTAATGACATACAAGAAGAACTATGACTATCTCCCATATTAGACTTCACATCATGCAATCATGATAGCATTCCACATCATGCATTTGCATTACCATTATACATCATTATTTTGAGAATATCCCTCCAAGCCAGGTTCACTAAACCTCTAAGGAATTCCTGGTAAGTACTCTAAGCTTCACAAACCAAGTGTCATTCAGGTAAGGTTCTTTTCTCCTCATCCTTCATGTCAAAACCATTTTTATCAAGAAACTACTGTCAAAGGGCCAATGTCAAAAAATTTGTTATCCAAAAACTATCGTCAAAAACTTTTATCGAGAACATTCCTCAAAAGCTTTGTCAAGCATTTTGTAAAGAACTAGTGTCAAAACCCTTTTATTAGCAAATTTTGTCATGAACTTTTGTTAAGAAAAACTTGTATTAGAAGTTTTATCAAAAAACATTGTTAGCACCCTTCCCAAAAGCCCACAAGTTAGTGGCACCCTTTTCAAAGCCCACAAGTTAGTGGCACCCTTTTAAAGCCCACAAGTCAGTGGCACTCCTTAAAAGCCCATAAGTCAGTGGCACCCTTTTCAAAGCCCACAAGTCAGTGGCACCCTCTTTAAAGCCCACAAGTTAGTGACACCCTTTTAAAGCCCATAAGTCAGTGGCACCTCTTAAAAGCCCACAAGTCAGTGGCATCCTTTTAAAGCCCATAAGTCAGTGGCACCCCTTAAAAGCCCACAAGTCAGTGGCACCCTTTTAAAGCCCACAAGTTAGTGGCACCCCTTCAAAAACCCATAAGTTAGTGGCACTATTTTAAAGCCCATAAGTCAATGGCACCCTTTTAAGCCCATAAGGCAGTGGTACCCCTTAAAAGCCCATAAGTCAGTAGCACCTCTTTAAAAGCCTATAAGTTAGTGGCACCCCTTTTAAGCCCACAAGCTAGTGGCACATCTTTAAAAGCCCATAAGTCAGTGGCACCTCTTTAAAGCTCACATGTCAATCACCCTTTCCAAAGCCTATAAAAGTTGGTGGCACCTAAGTCTGAGTCAAAGCCTGCATGGGCTGGCAGAACCTGAGTCAAAGCCCACATGAGCTAGTGGTACCTTAGTCTAAGTTAAAGGTCACACAAGCTAGCGGCACCCGAGTCAAAGCCTACATGAGCTAGTGGCAACCAAGTCTAAGTCAAAGCCCATACAAGCTGATGGCACCTAAGTTTAAGTCAAAGCCTGCACAAGCTAGTAGCACCCTAGTCTAAGTCAAAGCCTACACAAGCTGGTGGCACCCAAGTCAAAGTCCACATGAGCTGGTGCCACCTAAGTCTAGGTCAAAGCTCATACGAACTAGTGGCACCTAAGTCTAGGTCAAAGCCCGCACAAACTAGTGGCACCCTTGTCTAAGTCAAGGCTCACATGAGCTGGCAGCACCTGAGTCAAAGCCCACATGAGCTAGTGGCACCTAAGTCTAAGTCAAAGCCCATACAAGCTGATGGCACATAAGTCTAAGTCAAAGGTTGCATAAACTGGATGCACCTGAGTCAGAGCCCACATTAGCTGGTGGCACCCAAGTCTAAGTCAAAGCCCGTATGAGCTGGCGGTACTTGAGTTAAAGCCCATACAAGTTGGTGGCACCCTAGTCTAAGTCAAAGCCTGCGCAAGCTATTAACACCTGAGTCAAAGCCTACACAAGCTGGTGGCACCTAAGTCTAAGTCAAAACCTACACGAGCTGACGCACTTGAGTCAAAGCCCACATGAGATGGTGGCACCTAAGTCTAAGTCAAAACCCGCATGAGCTGGCGGTACCTGAGTTAAAGCTCATAAGTCAGTGGCACCCAAGTCTAAGTCAAAGCCTGCACGAGCTAGAGGCACTCAAATTAAAGCTCGCAGAAGCTAGCGATATCCAAGTCAAAGTCTACATAAGCTGACGACACCTACACCAAAGATCCACGTTACTTTATACCTGCCTAAGGGGGTCAAACCATAGAAAACCTAACACCCTAGTGTTCTAGGTAACACCAGTCCACCCTGAATAAAATAGTGTCTATTTGCCTTTGCCCTATTCCTGATTCTCAGCAATAGTCAAAGAAGGGCAGCTATAGACACCTTATTTTGTCCAGGCTAATATGTAGCAATCTGGAGCATGGACGTGTCACCCAACAAAAAAGTATTTTGAGGAGGTTAAGAAGGCCTAAGGATAATGCAAAAATATGGCTTCAAATAATGTAGTTCAAGGTGTCTAGGGATAAAATATATGAAAAAATTCATAATTTTGCTTGAATGTATCAATACATGGTTCCCATGTATCAATACAATGCTCTAATGATTCCAAAATTTGAAATGTCCCCATTTGTATAGATACAACATGTAGATGTATCGATACATGAGCTTCTGTATCGATACAGGACCTCATGTATCGATACTAGGCCATGCCAAAACCAAAACATGCATTTTGCAAAGAAATGTATTGATACATATCAACATGTATCGATACAGTGGTTCATAGTATCAATACAATGGTTCATAGTATCGATACAATGATCATTGTATCGATACAATCAACATGTATCGATACAGTGGTTCATAGTATCAATACAATGGTTCTTAGTATCGATACAATGATCATTGTATCGATACAATGTTCATTGTATTGATACCATCAAGGTTATTGGACCAATTATATCAATACATTCTGTAATGTATTGATACATGCAGGTCATTTCCATGGTTTGGTCATTTCCACCCTATGCCCATCATATTAGTAGCAAGTTGCTCCCTATAGCCACTCTATAGCCACCATGCTAACATCATTTTGTCCCCCTTAAGAAATGGCCAAAAGCACCTCTAAATTGGCTCCAAAATGCTGGTATAAATGGACCACTTCTATTTAATCTAAAAGAGGTTAGATTCCAGCTCATTTTTAACTTCCAAAACATATTCCTACACCAAGAAAACTAGAATCCCGTTGCTCTTCACCTACTACCCAACAACAGTCCTAAAACACTCATTCCCCAACCATTACACATTTTAAAAATCACCCTTATCCATACCAGAACCAAAACCTCATTATTTCTTTATTTTTCTTGCTTATTAACAACAAGGAAAAAAGAGAAATTCAAGCCATCTCTATTGCTCCAACTATTTGGCCAAATATTGAAGTTTATTGGTATAACTTTTTACTCTATCACTTGCATTTTTTGTTTTTCAGCATCTTCATAATTTTATCAGCTTTCCATGTTTCCATCACCCTCTTAGGATTATTATGCATTATTGTGGCTTTTGGTTGTGGTGGTTTAGGATTTGGATGCCTTCATGCCCCTATTATGTGCAAAATGCTTCATTTTATCCTCATTAGTTTGATATCTCTTACTTATGCATTTTATGCCATAACCATGCATCTTGTTATCCTTAATCCATGTATGAATCACTAGCCTAACACATTTCAAGCACATTTATACAATAACTTGCATGAATCATTATCATTTTTAGTATCCGTAACATTTTCTTGTCATAATGCATAACACTTTCTTTGTCTAAACTATTGGTAAAGTTAGCATCCCCATTCATGTTATGTGCCATCCCCTTGTATGTTTGTTGTCTTCTCCTTGTCAAAATGCATGTTTAATGGCTATCAAAACAAATTTTTAAAACCCCCCAAAGCTGAGCATGTTAACCTTAACCAATGAGGACTAGCATGAACTTAGCATTTTCCTTAAAGTTAGCATAAAAAAATCTCGAGGAAAATTAAGTTTTCTAGATCTGGAATCTTGGTTAAATGAGCTCAAATCTTTTGATTTTCCAATAAAAATGACCTTGCACTTATTCCCTAAATGTTTATGCCTTTTTTTAAGTCAAAACCTTGAATGGTATGATCAACAGGCTGTTTCATCATCCCAAACTACTCTGGGGCTATGAAAATGAGTTCGTGATGCTCATGCCACTCTTTCCCATTAGTCATAGGCATTCAAACATTAATGACTTGAGTTTGGACCCGTAGACATAAAAAAATGATAGATATCCCATGTTTTGCTTTATCCCCTGGTACAGTACAACTATTGCAAATTAAAAAATCACTTTAAAATCTTAAATGATTTTTCATGAATTTTATGATTTTTTCTCTGAAAGTTGTTAAAATAACTTTAAAACAAGGTCTTGTTCATCCCCAAATCAGTCTGGATGAAAGAGTTATGATTTTTCAAACCTAGACTATCAAGAATCCCTAAAGTGAACAAAGTGCATTCTGGTTGGGCCGTTCAGGTGCACTAAATGATTTTTCCAAAATTTTCAAACATTTTGGGACTGTTTTTAGGTAGTGGGTGAAGAGCTATAGGATTCTAGTTTTCTTGGTGTAGGAATGTGTTTTGAAAGTTAAAAATGAGCTAGAATGTAACCTTTTTTAACTGAGATATAAGTGGTCTATTTATACCAGCATTTTAAAGCCAAATTAGAGGTGTTTTTGGTCATTTCTCAAGGGGGACAAAGTGATGTCAGCTTGATGGCTATAGAGTGGCTGCAGGGAACAACTTGCTGCCAATGTGATGGAAATAGGGTGGCTAGTTAAGATGCTGAAATGATTTTCCAACAAATAAGGTGGCTGATGGTGATCTGGGTCAACAAACTAGGGAAAAGTAAGCTGATAATGTGACATTAACCTTTTTTATCTAATTTAGTCTTTAAAAATGTTTTGATTAATTAAAAAGTCTAAATTCGTAATCTGATATAGGTTTTGATCTTTACTAATGCAAACAAATAAGTTAAAATTGAGTTTTGGATTAATGGTGGATGAGTAGAAAATTCTAAAATCATGGAAAATGAACTGCATATATTGATGCATTGCAAAATGTATCAATACATTTGGTCTAAAAACCTTGAGTATATTGATACAATAAACATTGTATTGATGCAATGATCATTGTATCGATAGTATGAACCATTGTATCGATTCAATGCTTTATTGTATCGATACATGTTAATATGTATCGATACATTTCTTTACAGAATGTAAGTTTTGGTCTTGGCAAGGCCTAGTATCGATACATGAGCTCCTGTATTGATACATAACCTTATGTATCAATACATTTACATGTTGTATCGATACAAATGGGGACATTTTAAATTTTTGGATTGTTGGAGCATTGTATCGATACATGAGAACCATGTATTGATACATTCAAGGAAAATTATGAATTTTCTCATATCGTTTATCCTCGAACATCTTGAACTATGTCTTTTGATGCCACATCTTTAAAATTATCTTCGGTATGATCATCACCCCCTCTTACATCCATGCTCTAGGTTGTTAAAAAAATTAGCCTAGATAAAATAAGATGTCTACAGCTGCCCCTTTTTGATCATTACTGAGAATAAAAAATAAGGCAAAGATAAATAAACACTATTTTGTCTGAGGTGGAATGATGCTCCCCAAAACACCTACAAAGAAATAAATTATAATTAATACTTCACTGTGATACGTGTAGTGTATTGGCGCAATCCTGATAGAGGTTTAAGTAAATTTTATAGGGTTTGCCCTCCCTACTAAGGTGTTAGGTTTTCTATGATTTGACCCTCTAGGCAGGTGCAGAGTAACATGGATTTTTTGTGTGAGTGCCACCAGCTTATGCAAACTTTGGCTTAAACTTAGGTGCTACCAGCTCGTATAGGTTTTGATTTGAGTGCCGTCAGCTTGTGTAGGCTTTAACTTAGACTTAGGTGCCACTGACTTGTGGGCATTATAAAGTTTCTTGATAGGTGCCTCTTGAAAAACGCTTGGTTTATGAAGCTTAGAGTCATTACCAAGTACTCTTTGAAGGTTTGGAGAACTTGGCTTGAAGTAATATTGCAAAAAATCATGATATGTGATGGTAATATGAATGCATGATATGGAATGCTATCATAATTGCATGATGTGAAGTCTAATACGGGAGCTAGCCATAGTTTATTGCAAGTCATCCAGACTCTAATAGGAATGGCAATTCATCTTTGTTACAACTATGGACAAGAATTTTCCTAATCCTGCTGGGGATTGTAGGTTGTCCTGGCTCCACTGAGGATATGATAAAAAATCTATTCTAAAAAAGGTAGCCATTATGAATTATCCTAGCTCCATTAAAGATGTGATGTTTTGATAGTCAAGTTATTCATCTATTTTTAAAGATTTGGATCATGGTATTTCCTGATTCGAGATGCTCAATCGTTTTCCTGACAAGTAAAAGGCATTATCAATAATTTGGTGACTGTTTGACTGACTAGGTTTATGTTTCTAGTTTCCATAGGATTCAGATAGAATGCACAAATTGATTTTTGGTTAGAAATGGTTTTTCTTGAGATGTGGCTTAGGAAAGCAAGAAATAGTTTAGTGTATGGTCATGTCGAACAGGTGTTTGGATGCGAGAAGTTCATTATCTTGATGATTAGGGCACAAACAGAGTTCCTTATGCTTTTTTTTCCTTTCAATGTAATATCGAGATGTCCTAATGCATATTTTAGTTAATTATCAAGCATTATTAGTTAAACGAATAATGAATGTGAATTGTACAAGGGTTAAAAGAAACAACATAATATTTATTCATGACAACAAAGAGATACAACTTGGTATACTATTTGACAAATAAGCGATTTAGTGGTAAGAAGTATGATCTTTTGGGCAAAAGATGCCTTTGATGATCATGACATGAATGTTCTTTGGATGCTTTCCAAGATCTTTCTTGAGCAATGAATGTGACTAGTATGAGCTAATCTTTAAAAGATCCCTAAGATTGCTTTGCTTTGTTCTATTAGTGATCTTAGTCTATGCCCCATCAAAATTGATCTTCTCAAGTCGCCCTTGCGAGTTCTCAACTGCAATCGAGTTGGTTGCCCAGATGCCCTTTACAAATTTTTATCTAAACCCCTTTTTGTTTCTTTTTTTTTTGTTTTCTCTTTTTTTTTGAAAGATGCCTTTTTAGGTTTTTGCCCTCTACATGTAATATTTCCTGATAGAATCTGAGTTGACGGGGTTAGGCAAGGCATTGCCATCTATTTCTTACATGATTAGAACCTCTTTAGAGAAGGCTTGCTTCATGACATATGATCTTTCCTAATTAGGGGTTCACTTGCCCTGTGCATCTTTGTGAATTGGGAGGATCTTTTTTAATACCAATTCACTTGGGTAAAATTGTCATGGGCACATTTTTTTATTGTGGGCTTAGATCATGTATCTTTGATACATTTAACCATGGTAGATGGCTTTCATGCATTTTTTCGCAATGAGGTTGAGCTAGTCGTATCTGTTCTTGACCCATTTAGCCTCTTTAAGTTTGGTTTCCATCAAGACTCTAAGAAAAGGGATGACTTCGATAGGCAATATAGCTTTTATCCTATAGATAAGGGAGAATGAGGTAGCACCTATGGAAGTGCAAACTAAGGTCCAATAGGCATGAGGTGCAAGGAATAGCTTTTCATGCCAGTCTTTGTAAGTCTCAGCCATTTTCTCAACTATTCTTTCGATATTTTTGTTGGCTGCCTCAACTGCCCTATTCATCTTTGGGCAATATGGGACAGAATTATGATGCTGGATCTTGAACTATAAGCAGACCACTTGCATCATTTTATTGTTTAAGTTGCTTGCATTATCTGTGATGATTTGGTTCAGGAGACCATATCTATAGATGATATCCCGTTTGATAAACTTACACACAGTCAATCTAGTGACATTAACATATGAGGTAGCTTTCACTCATTTGGTGAAATGGTCGATTACTACCAAGATGAAGTGATGCCCATTAGAAGTTTTAGGGGTGATTGGCCTGATCATATCCATACCTTACATGGAGAAGGGCCACAGGGCCATCAAGATATGAAGTGGTGTTGGAGGGACATTGATCTTGTCTGCATAGATTTGACACTTATGGCATTTTCGAGCATAATTGATGCAATCTCACTCGAGGGTCAATGAGTAATGACCCGCTCTCATGTTTTGCTTGGCCATCCAATGTCCATTGGAATATGTGCTATAAATCCCATCATGAACTTTTTCTAGGATCCTTTTGGCTTCAAAAGTGGTGACGCATTTGAGCAATACTTGATCATGACTTCTTTTATATAAAATTTTTTTATTGAGAACAAATCCCATAGCCAGCCTTCTAGTAGTCCTTTTATCAGTCTCAGTTGCATGTTTGGGATATTGATGATCCTTGATGTAACAAAGGATGTCGTAGTACCATGGTAGGCCATCCTTCTCTTTTTTAATGCTATGACAACGAACTGAAGTTGTGTAGATGCTCATCTGGATGGGAGCAACGTTTGACTCTTGGTTGACTTTAAACATGGATTACAAGATAGCTAAAGCATCAGCTATTTACTTTTTTTCTTGGTGTAAGTGTTGAAAACTAATATCATTAAAATTCTTTCTTGAGTTTTGCTATCAACTTCCCATACTGCATCAGCTTGGCTTTGTGAGTTTGCCATTCCCTTTTCAATTGGTAGATAACTAGGGCCGAATCATTGAACACCTGTAATGTCTTGACATTCCTTTCGATGGTTGTTGAAGCCCTATGACACAACCTTCATATTTTGCGATATTATTTGTGTAGTCAAAATTTAGCCTTACTGTGAACGGATAATGACTTTCATCGGGTGACATCAATATTTCCCCAATTCCATGTCCTCAAGCTTTTGATGCTTCATTAAAATGCATCTCTAGGATCGATCTTGGTTAGACGCAGTTTCATCTTCAAAAATGCCTATTAGATCTTCATCTAGGAAGTTGAAACTTAAAGGTTCATAATCATTTGCTGCTTGACTTGCCAAAAAATCATCTATCGCACTACCCTTGATGGCTTTTTGACTAACATAGGCAATGTTGTATTTAAAAAGTAGGACTTTCCATCTAGCAAACCTTTCTGATAGTGCAGGGGCTTGGTATAGATACTTGTTAGGATCAAACCTTGCAATCAACCATGTGGTGTGATATAGCATGTACTGCCTGAGTCTCTTGGTTGTCCACACCAAAGCACAACCTAACTTCTTGATTGTGAAGTAGTTGCACTCGTATTCTGTGAATTTTTTGCTTAAGTAGTAGTTTGCTTGTTCCTTCTTTCCTAACTCATCATGCTGCCCTAATACATAACCCATAGATTTGTTGAAGACTACCAAGTAAAAGATTGAAGGTCGACTAGGCTCTAGAGGTACTAACATTGGCGAGCTTGACAGATAATGTTTGATGTTATTAAAGGCTTCTTAACATGCCTCATTCCACTTTTCCAAATTTTATTTATGAAGGAGCCGAAAGATGGGGTCGCATTTGTTAGTAAGCTGGGATATGAATCTGGCAATGTAGTTTAGTCTCCCCAAAAAGCTTTTCACTTTATTTTAGGTTTGAGGTGGTGGCATATCTTGAATGGCTTTGACTTTGTTTGTGATAACTTCAATCCCTTTTTTGCTAACTATAAAGCTTAGAAGCTTACCTGAAGCAACTCTGAAGGCATGCTTGGCAGGATTCAATTTAAGTTAAAATTTTTATAGCTGTTCAAAAAGTTTCTCAAGGTTTGTGACATGCTTATCCTCTGTCATTGACTTAGTAATCATGTCGTCAACGTAGACCTCAATTTCTTTGTGCATTATGTCATGGAATAGGGCTACCATGGCGTTGATAGGTTGCCCCAACATTTTTAAGTCCAAAAGCATGACATTATAGCAAAATGTCCCCCATATAGTTACAAAATTTGTTTACTCCATGCTTTTGGGTGCCATATTGATCTGGTTGTAGCCTGAGAATCTATCCATGAAGGAGAAAAGAGAATTCTTGGCCATGTTGTCTACCAAAGTGTCAAATGGGTAGCGAGAAGTTATCCTTGGGACTAGCTCGATTTAGATCTCAGTAATCAATGCACATTTGTACTTTACCACCTTTCCTTGGGATTAGGACTATTTTGGCAACCCATTATGGATACTTAGCTACTTCGATAAACCCCACATCAAACTGCTTCTTGATTTCTTCTTTAATTTTGAAAAGCATTTTTGGCTTCATCCTCCTTAACTTTTGCCAAATCGATTTACATCTGGGCTTAATGGGAAGCTTGTGGACCACTATATCAGTGTCTAGTCCTGGCACATCTTGATATGACCAAGTGAATACATCTCGATATTCCTAGAGTAGGTCTATCAAGTTAGTCCTAGTTGTCGACTTTATTGAGGTTCTGATTTAACCTCCTTTTGATCCTCTTGAGTACCCATATTTGTAACTTTTGTTGGGTCTTCATGGGGTATGGTCTTCTTCTTCTCTTGCTCAACTAATCTTAAGAGGTTTGGTGGTATGGAGCTCTCTTCAAAATCTTATTCAAGATCAACTTCACTAGGATAAATTGACTATTCAAAATTGATCTTCAGTAACCTATCAAACACATCCATATCACTGTCATCAGGACACCTAAAAGGGTGAAGAAATAAACATTGCAAAAGGCACATACACAACCAAAGGATTTGGATAAAAATAGAGGCAAAAGATAAATGGAGACAAAAAGGTTGAAAAGTGATATAGACATACAATATGGAATGACATATGTAAAAGTCATTTTATTGATAATGTTTAACAAAAATGCCAATATGTAGGACACGTACCTACCTTTAGGTGAGGGTAGGTAGGCTTTCCTTTCTTGACATTACATAAAAAGGATAGGAAAAGTGAAAGGGCTTCCGTCGTGACCTTGTCATCAAAATCAAGTCTTAGTGGAAGGACACGCATTTTATGGCTCGATATCTTAGAGATAGAGGTTGTGAAGTGCTCTATTTAAGATGACCAAGACATCTTTAGCCTTTTGCTCTTTTGGTTGGCTTAAATCGATTCATCTTCCCGAATATAATACATCATGGAGAGATGAGAACATTTTTTGCTTTGATTCCCCTTCTTGACCTAATGGTCATGTTATCTCCTAGTTACGGATCCTCTTTTCTTGTTGCCTTTTTAACTACGCCTTAGCCTTGAATCCAAAGTCTCTTTTGTTGGCTTAAGTGGTGACTTACAGAGCTCAAGCCATCCTTTGTAGATTTTTACCAAGCCCTTTTCAAGCACGTGAACCTTTGCTAATAGTCATTTTTAAACCTGAGTTGGTACTTTTTGATAGGTGAGTTTCAACTTTGGCAATCCTTTTCCCATAAATGTTGCATTGACAAACTCAACGGATTGAAATGATGAATCCGATGCATCTTTATTTGGCTCTATTTAGATATCCTCAGTGAAAGTAGATCATTTTTTTTAGCTTCGATGGTGACTACTTTGTCATCTATCATAAATTTAAGCTTCTGATGGATAGAAGATGGATGGCTCTGGCGGAATGTATCCATGGCCTTCCTAATTGGCAGTTATAAAAAAATTAATATCCATAGCTTGAAAGTCAACTTTATATGTACATGAGCCTATCTGGAGCTGGATTGCAATATTTCTAATTACTTCGTGACTTGTTCCATCAAAAGCTTAAACTATGGTGTGGCTACTCTTGATGTTGGACTAATTGACATGGAATTTGCTTAATGTAGTTATGGGCATAACATTAAGGGCCAACCCATCGTCTATGAGTACTTTGGGCAAAATGCATCCCTTGTAATGGTAGTGATATGCATAGCTTTATAACTGCCCTTGCCTCTAAGTGGGATCTCATCATCGGTGAAGGAGATATAATTATCGGCCATGATGTTGTTCACTAGCCAATCTAATTTGTCCACAAAAATGTCTGATGGCACATTTGCTTCATTTAACACCTTTAGTAATGCATTTTGGTGAACCTCTGAATTACAAAATAGAGATAGCACATAAATCTTTACGAGTTGTTTGCTTAACTAGTTTACAATGAAGTATTCACTATGCTTGATGAACTTCAAAAACTCCGTGGCTTCTCTTTCACTTACTGCTTCCTTGACTTTCTTAGGCTCAAGATTCATTGCTTGGGCTTGAGTGGTACTGGTGCTTAGAGATGCCTTAACATTTTATTTTTCTTGAGCTGAGGGAGTGTAACACCTATCGTTACAGGTTAGGTGACTAATTCTTGACAGTTCTATTGCAACAGTTGCGAGAGTTAGTTCTTTGATCATCACTACCTGATTCTCATACTTCCATGGGATAGCTTTGTTACTCTTATATGGGAATGGTTTAGGTACCTCAAGAACTAACTTCGGTGTAGGTGTCAAAAAACTGACCTTGGGACTTGATTGCCATAAAGAATGAGGGGTCGATTTCTCTAATAAGGTGGCTACATGGTTTTGTCTCCTATTATGTTAATAGATTCAACATCAGGCTTAGTTTGCTGTAGAATTCTATCTAGCCTTCATTCATCATTCTTTGAATCTTGGACATAAACTCCTTACATGTTTGTAGGGTATGACCTACAACTGTGTGGAAGTCATAGAAGTTGTTAGAATTATCTTCTAATTTTTCTATTATGTTAAGCAACCCGACTTGAATCAATGCTTGCTAGACTAAGAACATCGATAGCCTTACATCCTCTATGCTTGCCTTGACTTCATATTTGTTCTTAAAGCCAATCATGTTTGCAGCTAGCTCTATATTGTTTGGTAAAGGATTGGTAGCAACATTTGGTCCTTGGCTCGTCTTTAACTACAAACTTTTAAGTTAATCAGATTTTGCACATTTCACTTGAAAGATATGTAGTTCTTAAGGTCATGCCCTATTACCCCAACATGGTATTCATAGTGGGCGTTAGGGTTGTACCATTGCGGGTATGGTGGCTTATTTTTTAGGACATAGATTGGGACCACTAAATGATTTTGGAGCAAGGTTTGGTAAAGCTCCTTATAAGTCATAGGGATGGGATCAAAATGTTGTCTTTGTTTATTTGCACCTCAATTGCCAAGTGCATTATTGGTTGCTTGATTGGTAATTTAGTGAACTTGTGGAGGGTAGCTTTGTGGTGGGTTAGATGGGATTACAAAAGATGGGTTGTAGGTTTTGGCATTAATTAGCTGAGGGGTATTATGATAGGGTGAGAATATAGCATGCCTAGGTAGTGAGGGTCGGGTATTTGATGCTATTTTAGCTGAGATGAGCTAGCATAACTTATGGCATTAGCCTCTCTTTCCTTCTTCTTATTGGTAATAGGCTCCTTGCTCGATCCAAACATTTTTTCGACTAACATTCTACCACTCTTAATGGCTACATCAATCATTTCTCTAAAAAGGATTAAGTTTACAAATTTTTTTGTGGCATTTCCTACAAGCTTCTTGTAATAAGGAACACATAAAGTGTGAATGAAGGTAACTGTCATCTCTTTTTCTATAAGGGGAGGCTGTACTAGGGGTGCTTATTCTCTCCACCTTTAGGTGTATTGCCTGAAACTTTTAGTGGATCTCTTTTCAAAATTCATCAAGGAAAGTCGATCTGGCACCTAATCTCACATGTGCTGGTATTGATTTAGAAAGGCCTTAGCCAAGTCAACCAATGATTGGATTTTCACATTGTCTAACTCGATAAACCACAATGTTGTTGCCCTAGTGAGGCTATGATGGAAGCAATGGATGAGGAGCTTTTCATCTTTCTCATACCTAACTATCTTTTGTAGGTACATGAAGACATGGATGGAAAGGTCGATGGTTCTATTAAGCTTCTCAAACTTTGGGACTTTAAACTTTGGAGGAATGACAAGGTTAGACACCAGAGGCAGCGATTATGCGTCAAGAGCTCTGAACTTGTGACTCCTCTTAATAGCTTGAAAGTGTTTTTCTAGTAGCTAGAATTTGTTCACTTTTTTCATAGTCATAGTGCACTTTTGACCTTCTATTTTCTCTGGTTCCTAACAGCCAAGGGTTATCAAATCTGCCGATGAGACTCCTATATTCACCCATTGAGTACCGAGAATGAATTAACCTGCCACAATGGGATTTTGGTAGATGACTAGTGGAGCCTGAGCGATAGGTGTAGAAGCGGGCTGTTATTCTTGTCTAGTTTCCCCTTGGGCAAGTTCTGGATTATTGGTAGGGGGACTTTCAGCATTGGGAGGATCATTCCTTGTTTTAGCAATGCTGGCTTGCCCTTTTTCTTTCAGAGAGGCAGTCATTAGTTCTATAAGTTTTGCGATTTGATTTTGCATTTTGTATCTTGTGATTCCTTAACCATTAGCTCAAGTCGCTTAATACGAGTTTCATGATCACTCTCCATGATTTGTATACGGCATTATGTATTGTAACAGTGCTTGATGTAAGGTTTCATGTTCCTAACTAATCTTGGAATCCCTTGCACTTTTACAGCCTAATTCCCATATTAGACTTTTATTTAAAAATGAATTTATTGATGAGCATTTATGATGCAATGACGAGTCAAAATAATGAATGATTGATGCAAGTGTAATGAAAAATGGTGAAATTAAATGTGCATATGCATTAGAGATAATTGATTCTTGGAACAGCTTTATCAATAACATCATTCATAGAGTCATAAAAGGGTTTTCCTTTTATGACATGATTACATCTGAAAGTATCTAACGTGATTACATTATGTAATCACACGATCAATAAAACCCAAAAGTTGTTGCTCACGATCTCTAATATGTGCGATGTCTCACCTTATGGACTGAGCTGCTTCAATTTTGCTGTCCGCCTCTTATTGAGCCATCTGAACTTGTTCAGTGAAGTTTTGATGCTACGTTTGGTAACTCAAATATGCTTGGTCGATTATTGCTTGCCACTATAATTTGCGTTGCTCGGAACCTTTTTAGTTTATTGATATGACCTTGATGAACCTAGAGAGACTATTCTAACTCTTGGATTTTATGAGTAAGGGCTTCATTTTCAACCTTGATGGCTCTCGCATCTCGCATTTGGGCCTTGAGTCTTTGATTCCTTCATTGGTAGGTAAAAGCAAGAGCACATGCCCTTGTGAATTTTTCTTTGTTGGTTCTAACTTCCTCCTTTTGCTAATTCAGCTCGCGATTGAGATCGGCAAATTTTGCTTCCCATTCAACTGATGTCTTGCCAACATGTCTGGACTTATTAGCTTTTTGAAGTGTCACATAATCCTTGGTTAGGCTCTTGAAGTCATCCTTAAAGCGATCCCTTTTTTTAACGACTCGATCCATTTGACCACTCCTGCGATAGATATCCATCTCTAGTTGGCCCTTTTCCTCCTTAAGTCGAGAGATTTCTATGGGAAAGGATGCCTTTTCTAACTCAAACTCCTTTCTAAGTAGCTCAATCTAAGAAGGTGGTTCCTCTATTGGGATTTGTAGTATCCCGGAGTTGGGTGGTGGTAATGGATCATTGATATGGTGGAGTCTCCATTCTTCATATCCAAGAGTGGTGGGGCTTCCTTTCTCGTATCTTTCCATACAATGGACCTTCTTGCAGGCTTAGAAAGCTAACTAGACTTTTGCTTCATAATTGGGCTCTTTGTATTCAAAATCCTAATGTCCCAAGTCTTCAAAGAACGAGATGAATTGCTGGCACTGGAACTGACATAATACCAATAGAGGAGCATAACTGGTACTTCTTTATAATCCCAGGAGCAGTACACAAGTGTAGCCTCCATATCTGTACATAATTAACTGAGAGAACACCCATAGGGCTCTTCACATGATTTCCTCCTTCTTGATGTTTTGTAATTCCTTAACCCAATGCTTTTCTGTCTTATCTTGATGACATTCTTCCTCTAATACAGTGGAAAGAGGATTGAACTTGAAGAAGAAATTTTGCCTAGTTCTTTCCTCCCTAGCATAGAGATGACCTAGGAGCCATATCTGAAGTAATGGGGCACACTCGATAAACCTTTCTATTCCCATTCTTTTAAAAAGTTAAGGGCGTAGATGGTTTTGATAATGATGGCGGAAGTAGGGTTGATGTCACCACATAGGCAAGAAAAGAAATCTGTAACTGCCACCTTTACATAACCCAAAGTCTTTAGGAATATGACGAGTCCGTAGATTGCCAGAGCATAGACATTTTGAACTTTCTTTTGGTCAGAAAGATTTACCATGGCCTCTTTTAAGCTGGCCGAAGAGATGCATTCGGTGCTCCCTTTTACTTTGACATGATTGTCAAGCATTGCTTCTATGGCTCCAAGAATTTGCGTCAACCTTTTCTTGAATGGAGGAGGCAATAACGCTTTGTAGTCAATCCGATTAGACTTAGCCCTTTCTATGTTAAGCAGAGCTATGTATTCATTAATGGTAGGGACTAAATCTTATTGATTAAAGGTGAAACATCGATAGGTTAGATTCTAGGACTGTGTCACTGCTTGCAACAAGCCATCAACCAACTAAACTTAAAGTAAAAGAGCTATATCCCTGTACTTTTTAATAAAGGCTTCTTTCTCGTTGTTATCCTAACTGTCCCAAATGTGTTTCAATTCCCAACAATCATTCTGATGAAAATTGATCTTAACCTCTTCATGCATTTTTGAGATGTAGTCAGGCTTTAGGATACCCGTCTTGACGTTGGTGACCTTCTGACCATGTTTTGACATTTTCAAAGGACTCGATAGTGGAGATAAGCTATTGCTCCAGAAATAATGCCCCTTACTAAACACCAAACCAAAACTATTATCCCAAAATGATGATAGTCATGATAGATATGATGAAATGATGCATGCACCAAAACACAAACAAAAGGAAAATAAGTTAGTGGAACATATAGGAGACAAATGTAAGGAAATAAAGAATTTAAGAACATCAGAACAAAATATTCATAACATGTCACCACCAAGTTGGTAAGACGTGAAATGAGCAACATTTCAACATGCCAAGATGCAATCTACCTTTCATGAGGTGCTGCAATATCTCATTTTGATGGAAAAATAACTGACCAATTGTAATATTTGTTTATCACCACTAGTGTGGATGCACATTAAGTCATGACTCAGACAGCATAAGGCATTGCAAATGATGGTTTTTGCTCACCATCACTTATTTAGACAAAAATTAGCTGTCATTCAAGCGACAAAACTACATGCCTTGATAAGTGATAAAAATGCAGATGCAGGTGACAATTGTATACTTATTGTCACCTACATAATTATGGTAATTAAAAGTAAAGGTTAGGAATGTTTCCCTAAGTGACCCTATTCTTCGAGTATTCTACCAGCGTTTTGGTATGGTTTAACATGGTTTAGCTCGTATGGCTCACTATATTGTGTCTAGATTGATGTCTAAATAGGTGTCTGAATCGCTCCTCCATCTGATAAGGATAGCTGAGGCACCTCGATCCTAGGCCCATCGCGGGTTTGGCAGAAAGGGCTTGATTCCATATGCAAATGCAGAGGGTTACTGATGAGAGACATAGTTAATTTACATCCAGGGAGTTATTGCCATGCCTATGCAGAAGGTTACTCATGAACACGGATAGCTCACTTCCTTCTAATGATTGGTTTATAACCTCACCATAAAGTTTGTCAAAATGCATAACACTTTCTTTGTCTAGACCATTGGTAATGTTAGCATCCCTATTCATGTTATGTGCCATCCCCTCGTATGTTTGTGGTCTTCCCCTTGTCAAAATACATGGTTGATGGCTATCAAAAACTAATTTTCAAAACCTCTCCTAGCCAAGATTTTTAACCTCAACCAATGAGAACGAGCATGAACTTAGCATTTTCCTTAAAGTTAGCATAAAATAATCTTGGGGAAAATTAAGTTTTCCAAATCTAGAATCTTGATTAAATGAGGCTAAATCTTTTGATTTTCTAACAAAAATGGCCTTGCACTCGTTCCTGAAATGTTCACGCCTTGTTTTTGAGTCAAAACCTTGAATGGTGTGATCAACGGGCTATTTCATTGTCCCAAACTACTCTGAGGCTGTGCAAAAGAGTTTGTGATGCTCATGCCACTCTTTCCCTTCAGTCATGGACATTCGAATATCAATGACTCGAATTTGGACCCATAAACATAAAGAAAATAAGAAATATCCTCTGCTTTGCTTTGTTTCCTGCTAGCAGCACAATTGTTGCAAATTGAAAAATCACTTTAAAATCCTAAATGATTTTTCATGAATTTTTTTATTTTTTCCCTCAAAGTGTGTTGAATTATCTTTAAATCGATGTCTTATTCACCCCTGGGTCATTTCGGATGAGAGAGTTATGAATTTTCAAATCTAAACTGTCCAAAACCTCTGGAATCTAAACATGTATTCTGGTTGGGCCATTCAGACCCACTAAATGATTTTTCCAAAATTTTTAAACATTTTTGCTAAAAGATTCATGAAATTCCCTTTTTAGAAAGGTATCGCTTGTAATTTTTTGATACCAAATGAGTCCGAGGTGATTTTTCAAATTTTGACACACCTTGTCCCTTATATGCTCTGCCAGCAGCATGATTAATCCAAACTTGAAAACTTATTTCCCTAAAAAGTGGCTTTTTAGGATATTGGGAACACTTTTAGATTGACCGTCATTGAGTTACGATTCTAACGGTGTCTTGTCCAGCCTCTAAAGCAACCAATTTAGAATAAATTTGGGAAGTAGGATAGCTCGATGTTGTCCCCTGTTTTCGGTTATGATTAAAATTGAGTTGTTTTCCTGAGCTTCATCTCGAGACATTCAAATGTCACCATAGCACCTCGATCAGCCTCGAGAACATTATTTCACGTCCCATAAGCTCGTATCAAGGCACAAACATACTTTACATCTTTACCATCCTCATTCACAATAAATTTTTTTGCCAAAAGTCATCAAAATGCCCATTCGTTTTCTAAATCACAAAAGTTTTTTCAATTTAAGTTTTCCAACTCGACTTCTCTAAAGAGCATCAGACGTGTCACTTTTGGAGGTACTCCAACCTCGACCTTCAAGGGGATACTCAACCGTGATTTTCAAAACTGTCAGGATTGAAAAATCTTTCTTTGTCAAAATGATTTGTTATCCATAGGGGATACTCCAACCCTATATTTCTGAGGGGATACTCCAACACTGTCTTTTAACTACAATTAAATTTTTCTCTTTCTCGGAGTACCATGAATATGTCAAACAAACCTCATTTAATCAAGAAACCCAAATGCATCTTGAAATTGTTGATTCGATTATTCTCAGATAATCAATGCCAATTACGAGATAAATTCTAATAGTCCATCCCTTTTCTTTACCATTGCATTGAATAATCCATGTTATGTTACTTCATTTATTGCCTTACTAACAAGATTTCTTTGTGATGATTATTTGCATTCATGGTTTCCAATCATTTCAAATAAAACTAATGTAATATTTGCGCTGGTATCTCTCTAGTGCCCAAAGTGAAATATTCTATTTTTTAAAGTAAAATCCATAGGTCATTTTTATTGAAAATCTTTATATTCCCTATCTCTTCGGGGCATATATGAGATTAAATATTTTCATCCAAACTTGGAT
The DNA here is from genome assembly GCA_038382065.1 of Adansonia grandidieri. Taxonomy (NCBI): domain Eukaryota; kingdom Viridiplantae; phylum Streptophyta; class Magnoliopsida; order Malvales; family Malvaceae; genus Adansonia; species Adansonia grandidieri. Next base: position 27,585 of record JBBYHK010021640.1, on the reverse strand, counting down.
TTGTATTTCTATAAAATTCATGCATTAAAAAAGGGTTATATCGAAATAGTGATAAGTTAAGATCGAAAGAATCAAAACTAAGATAAGACATTGTAAGTAAGGTATCGATTTTGGGTGTCGCGAAGAGGTTCATACCTCATCATGCGTAATCAACTCTCAAACCTAATGATGAATCTTTATACTGCGTAGACCATAGGATTGATGTTTTGAGTTTCATAACTCAAAACATAGGTTTCAATAGGCATCCGGTCATGCCTAGCCCTAAATGATCGGTGGTGACTCCATGCGTTGGCCATGTCATGATGGTCATCCGAGACCAATAAGATGAGCGATTCATCTTATGGTCCCTCTCACTGTATCACAAGTCCAGAATCCATACATTCTCATTCTCATCACATCGCAAGAGAAAAGTCTCGATCAAAAAGACATTTCCAAGTCAGGAAAATTTTTAAGTCGTATGGACCCATAGATCTGCAAGGATTCACCTTGGGGTACATTGCGAAAGTGTAGTGACTCCACTGGAATTGTATAGAGAGTTAGGCTAATAACTAGCCGTGTCTTGCTAGGTTCCTTATTCTTTCGATCTTTGGTCATTATTTAACTATGACCCTTTGTTTCATTTTGTCAACTAATATTTTGTTTGGCATGATTGTTAGGATTGTCTTATTTTGGAATAATCATCAGTTTAATAAAAATGGTAATATGGAAATAAACAAGAAGGTTTGATCGATTCCCCGTCACACAACATGCACTTGCATGTGCATTAGTGTCCCGCCAAACTCCATGGCATGGCTATAACCCAATCATTAGGAGGAAGTGAGCTATCTGCCTTCATGAGTAACCCTCCACATAGGCATGGCAATAACTTCCTAGATGTAAATTACCTATGTCTCTCGTGAGTAACCCTTTGCATTTGCATAGGGAAATACATCCAACGATCGAACCCATTTTGCTAAACCCACGATGGGTGTAGGATCAGGGTCTCTCAACTGTCCTTACTGAAAGGAGGAGCAATTCGAATACATATTTAGGCATCAACTTAAACCTTATATAGTGAGCCCCATAAGCTAAACCATGTCAAACCATACCAGAACACTGCTAGAATACCTGGAGAATAGGCCCACTTAAGGAAACATTCCTAACCTTTACTCTTAATTACCATAATTATGTAGGTGATAATCAGTGTACAATTGTCACCCTATCTATATTTTTATGATTTATCAAGGCATGGCATCGTGCTGCCTGAACAATGGCTAACCTTTATATAAATAAATGACGGTGAACAAAAACTATCATTCACAATGTCTTATACTGTAAGCCGTTATGCTGTCCGAGTCACGCTTAACGCACATCCGCACTAGCGGTGATTAACAAATATTACTATTGGTCAGTTATTTTTCCATCAAAATAAGATATTGCATCACCTTATGAATGGCAGATTGCATCTTGGTATGTTGAAATGCTGCCTATTTCTTGTCTCACTACCTTGTTTGAGACATGTTATGAATTTTTTTCTTCTGATGTTCTTAAATTCTTTATTTCCTTACATTTGTCTCCTATATGTTCCACTAACTTATTTTCCCTTTGTTTGTGTCTTGGTGCATGCATCATTTCATCATAACCATCATGACTATCATCATTTTAAGACAATTGTTTTGGTTCAGGGTTCGGCTAGAAGCATCAATTATAGAGCAACAGCTTATCTCCACTATTGAGCCCTTTGAAAATGTCAGAACATGGTCAGAAGGTCACCAACGTCAGGATGGGGACATCCTAAAGCCCGACCACGTCTTAGAAGTGCATGAAGAGGTCAAGGTCGATTTTTGTCAGAATGATTGTCGAGAATTGAAGCAAATTTGCGACAGTTGGGATAATAATGAGAAAGAAGCCTTCACTAAAAAGTCTGAGGATATAGCTCTCTTACTTTGAGTTTAGTTAGATGATGGCTTATTGCGAACGGTGACACAGTTCTAGAATCTGGCCTACCGATATTTCACCTTCAACCAATAAGATTTAGTCCTTACAATTGATAAGTACACAGCTCTGCTCAACACAAAAAAGACCAAGTCAGACTAGATTTATTGCAAAGCGCTAAAGCCTCTTCCATTTAAAAAGAGGTTAAGGCAAATTATTAGAGCCTCAAAAGCATGGGTTGATAGTCACGTCAAAGTAAAAGAGAGCAGCAAATGCATTTCTTGGGCCTCCTTGAAAGAGGGCATGGTAAATCTTTCTGATTAAAAAAAAGCTCAAGATGTCTACGCTCTAGCAATTTACGAGCTCGTTATATTCTCAAAGACTTTGGGTTATGTAAAGGCAATAGTTAAAAATTTCTTTTCTCACCTATGCTGCAACATCAACCCTGCTTCAGCCATTATCGTTGAAATCATCCATGCCTTCAGCTTTTGTAAAAAGATGGGAATAGGAAGGTTTATCGGGTGTGCCCCATTGCTTCAGATATGGCTCCTAGGTCATCTCTGTGTTAGGAAAGAGAGAGTTAGGCAAAATTTCTTCTTCAAGATCAGTCTTCTTTCCACGACATTAGCGGAAGAATGTCATCAAGATAGGATAGAAAAGCATTGGGTCGAGGAATTACGAAGCGTCAAAGAGGAAGAAATCATGTGGAGAGCCCCATGGATGTTCCCTCAGTCGATTGTGTACAGATGTGGAGACTAAACTTGTGTACTAATTCGGGATCATGGGGAAATACCAGTTATGCTCCTCTATTGGTATTACGGCGGTTCTAGTGCCAGCAGTTCATCCTATTTTTTGAAGACTTAGGACTCTGGGATTTTGAATATGGAAAGACTAATTATAAAGCGAAAGTCCAGTTAGCTTTCCAAGCTTAGAAGAAGATCCATTGTATGGAAAGATACTGGAGAGGAACCCCTACCACGCTTAGGTATGAAGAATGGAGACTCCACCATATCAATGATCCATTGCCACCACCCAACTCTGAGATATTGCAAATTCGAATAGAAGAACCAGCTTCTGAGATCGAGCTACTTAGGAAGGGGTTCGAGCAAAAAAAGGCATCCTTTACTATAGAAATCTCTTGACTTAAAGAGGAAAAAGGCCAACTAGAGATGAATATCTATCTTAGGAGCGGTGAAATGGATCGAGTCGTTAAAGAAATGGATCGCTTCAAAGATGACCTCAAGAGCCTAACCAAGGATTATGTGACACTCCAAAAAGATAACAAATCCCGACGTATTGGCAAGACATCAGTTGAATGGGAAGCAGAAGTTGCCACTCTCAATTGCGAGTTGAATCAACAAAAGGAGGAAGCCATAACCAGTAAAGAAAAGTTCACGAGGGCACGTGCTCTTGCTTCCACCTACCAATGAAGGAATCAAAGACTCGAGGCCCAAATGTGAGATCCATAGGGTTGAAAATGAAGCCCCCATTCACAGAATCCAGGAGTTAGAATAGTCTCTTCACGATCATCAAGGTCATATCAATAAACTAACAAGGGCTTTCAAGCAACACAAACTAGATTGGCAAGCGACAATTGACCAAGCATGTCTGAACTACCAAGAACAACATCAGCACCTCACTGAACAAGTTCAGTTGGCTCAACGAGAGGTAGATGACATGATCGAAGTAGCTTGATCCATAGGGTAAGACATCATACCTATTGGAGATCGTGAGCAATGACTTTTGGGTTTTCTTGATCATAAAATTACACAATGTAATCATGTTAGATACTTTTAGATGTAATCATGTCGTAAAAAAAAACCTTTTGTGACTCTATGAATGATATTATTGATGAAGCTATTCCACTAATCAATTGTCTCCAATGCATATGCACATTTAATTTCACCATTTTTCATTGTACTTGCATCAATCATTCATTATCTTAACTCATCATTTACATCATAAATGCTCTTCAATAAATACATTTTTAAAAAGTCTAATATGGGAATTGGGCCATAAAAATGCAAGGGATTTTGAGATTAATTAGGAACATGGAACGTTACATCACGCACGGCTACAACACACGATGCCATAAGCAAATCATGGAGAGTAATCATGAAGCTCATATTGAGCGACTTGAGCTAATGGTTAAGGAATCACAAGACCATATGCTTTGTTAGCAATACGAAATGCAAAATCAAATCGCAAAACTTATGAAAGAAAAAGGGCAAGCCAGCACTACTAAAACAAGGAATGATCCTCCCAACATTGAAAGTCCCCCTGCCAATAATTCCAAACCTGCCTAAGGGGAAACTAGACAAGAACAATGGCCCGTTCCTACACCTGTCACTCAGGCCCCACCAGTTATCTAGCTAAATCTCATTGCTGTAGGTCAATTCAGTCCCAGTACTCAAGGGGTGAATGTAGGAGTCTCATCAGCAGATCCGATAACCCTTAACCATGAGGAACCAGAGAAATAGAATGTTAAAAGTCCACCATGACTACAAAAGAAGTGAATAAATTCCAGCTACTAGAAAAATGCATCCAAGTTATCGAGGAGAGTGACAAGTTTGGAGCTTTTGAGATGCAATTGCTATCTTTGGTGTCCAACCATATCATTCACCCAAAGTTTAAAGTCCCAGAGTTTGAGAAGTTTAATGGAACCACTAACCCTTCTGTTTATGTCTGAATGTACCTGCAAAAGATGGTCTGGTATAAGAAAGATGAAAAGCTCCTTATCTATTGCTTCCAGCATAGCCTTACTAGGGCAGTAGCTCGGTGGTATATCGAGCTAGATAATGTGAAAATCTAATCTTGGGTTGAATTGCTAAGGCTTTCTAAACCAATACCAGCACGTGTCAGATTGGGTGCCGGATCGACTTTCCCTGATGAATTTTAAGAAAGGATCCACTGAAAGTTTCAGGGAATATGGCTAAAGATGGAGAGAAGAAGCAGCCCTAGTGTAGCCTCCCCTTACAGAAAAAGAAATGATAGTCACTTTCATTCACACCTTACGTGCTCCTTATTACAAAAGGCTCATAGGGAATGCCACTAAGAAATTTGTAGACCTAGTCCTCTCTGGAGAAACGATTGATGCAGCCATTAAGAGTGGTAGAATGTTAGCTGGGGAAATGTCTGGATTAAGTAAGAAGCCCATTGCCAGTAAGAAGAAGGAAGAAGAGGCCAATACCATAAGTTATGCTAGCTTATTTAAGCAAAAAATGGCATCAAATACCTGACCTTCACTACCCAAGCATGCTATACTCTCGCCCTATCACCATAACCCCTCAACTAATTAATGCCATAACCTACAACCCATCCTTTGCAATCCCATCCAACCCACCACAAAACTACCCTTCATAAGTTTACCAAAGTACTAATCGAACAACCAATAATGCACTTAGCAATCAAGGTGCAAATCAACAAAGACAACATTTTGATCCCATCCCTATGACCTATAAAGAGCTCTACCAAATCTTGCTCTAAAATCATTTAATGGTCCTAATCTGTGTCCCAAAAAAAAAGCCACCATACTCGTGATGCTACAACCCTAACACCCACTGTGAATACCATGTTAGGGCAGCAGGGCAGCAGGGCATGACATTGATAACTGCATATCTTTCAAACGAAATGTGCAAAATGTAATTAACTCAAAAGTCTTGCAGTTTGGGATGAACCAGGGACTAAATATTGCTACCAATCCTTTACCAAACCACACTGAGCCAGCTATAAACATGATCAACATTGAGAACAAATATGAAGTAAAGGAAAGCATAAAGGATGTAAGGATACCAATGTTCTTGGTCTAGCAAGCATTGATTTAGGCCATGTTGCTCAACACAACAGAAAAATTGGAAGACAATCCTGACAACTTCTATGATTTCTACATAGTTGTAGGTCATACCCTACAAACATGGAAGGAGTTTAGGTCTATGGTTCAAAGAATGATGAACGAAGGCCATATAGAATTCTATTATGAGATCACACCTGCTACTGAATCTATCAATATGATAAGAGATAAAACCATGCAACCACATTATGGGAGAAACTGACCCCTCATTCTTTATGGTAAGTCAAGTCCCAAGGTCAATTCTTCAACATCTACACTAAAACTAGTTATTGAAGTACCTAAATCATTCCCGTTTAAGAGCACCAAGGATATCCCATACAAATATAAGATTCAGGTAGTGATGATCGGAGAACTAACTCCCTCAACTGCTATAATGGAACTATCAAGAGTTAGTCACCTAACCTATAGTTGTAGGTGTTACACTCCCCCAGCTTAAGAAAAATAGAAGGTTAATGCATATCCAAGCACCAATACCACTCAGGCCTAAGCAAAGAATTTAAGCCCGAGAAAGTCAAGGAAGCAGTAAGTGAAAGAGAAGCCTCAGAGTTTCTTAAGTTTATCAAGCACAGTGAATACTGCATCGTGGACTAGTTAAGCAAAAAACTCGTAAATATTTCTATGCTATCTTTTCTTCTTAATTCAAAGGTTCACTGAAATGCATTACTAAAGTTGCTAAACAAAGTATATGTGCCCTTGGATGTCCCTGTGGACGAGTTGGATCAGCTATTGAACAACATCATGGTCGATAATTATATCTCCTTCACTGATGATGAGATCCCACCCAGAGACAGGGGCAGTTATAGAGCTCTGCATATCACTACCCATTGTAAGGGACACATTTTGCCTAAAGTACTAATAGACAATAAGTCAGCCCTTAATGTTATGCCTATGACTACATTAAGCAAACTCCTTGTCGATCAATCCAACATCAAGAGTAGCCACACTATAGTTTAAGCTTTTGATGGTACATGCCACGGAGTAATTGAAAATATCAGAATCCAGCTTTAGTTAGGCCCATGTCTATATGAAGTTGACTTCCAAGTTATGAATATTAATCCTTCTTACAACTGCCTATTAGAAAGGCCATGGATACACTCTATCGGAGCCATCCTATCCTCTTTCCATCAGAAGCTCAAATTTATGATAGATGACAAAGTAGTCATCATTGGAGCTAAAGAAGAAATGATCGCCACTGTTTTCATTGAGGATATCTATATAAAGCCTAATAAGGATGCATCAAGTCATGCTTCCAATGCTTTGAGTTCGTTAATGCAACATTTATGGGAGAAAGATTGCCCATAGTTGACCCCACTTATTAAAAAGTATGCACTCAAGTTTAAAAATGATCATTGGCAAAAGTTTCCCTGCTGGAAAAGGGCTTGGCAAGAATCTACAAAGGATGGCCCGAGCCCTATAGGTCACCACTCAAGCCAACAAAAAAGGCTTAGGATTTAAGGCCAATGCGCACTCAAGAAAGCAACAAGAAAAAAGGACATGCAACCAGGAGATAGCATGATTATTGGATCGATAAAAGGAATTAAAGCTGACAATGTTCCTATCTCTCCATGAGATATTTTGCTCGAGAGGACGAATCAATCCAAGCCAACCAGAAGAGCAAAAGGCTAAAGATGTCTTGGTCATCCTAAATAGAGCACTTAACAGCCTCTATCTTTAAGATACAAAGCCATAAATTTTGTATCCTTCCACTAAGACCTAATTTTGATGACAGGGTCATGATGGAAGGCCCTACACTTTTCCTGTCCCTTTCATGTAATGTCAAGAAATAAAAACCTATCTGCCTTCACCCAAGGGCAGATAGGTGTCCTATGTAAAAGGCATTTTTTATCAAACATTATCAATAAAATGACTTTTGCATATATCATTCCATATTGTGTATAACTTTTCAACCTTTTTGTCTTAATTACTCTTTTACCTTCATTTTTATCCAAATCTGTTAGTTCTGTGTATGCCTTTTGCAATTTTTATTTTCTTGCCCTTCCAGGTGTCTTAACGAAGTGACACGAATGTGTTTGATAGGTCTTTGAAGATTGATTTTGAACAATCAATTTGCACTAGTGAAGTCAATCCTGAAGAAGATTTTGATAAAAGTTCCATACCACCAGACCTCTTACGATTAGTTGAGTTAGAGGAAAAGCAGATCATGCCCCATAAATACCCTCAATAAAGTCGATAACTAGGACCAAGCTAATAGACTTACTCCAAGAATATCGAGATGTATTGCTTAGTCATATCAAGACATGCCAGGACTAGACACTGATATAGTGGTCCACAAGCTTCTCATCAAGCCTGGATGCAAACCAATCTGGCAAAAGTTAAAGAGGATGAAGCCGAAAATGTTCCTCAAAATTAAAGAGCAAGTCAAAAAGTAGTTTGATGCAGGGTTTATTAGACTAGCCAAATATCCAGAATGGGTTACCAATATAGTCCCAGTCCTAAAGAAAGATGGCAAAGTATGAATGTGTGTTGATTATCAAGATTTGAATCAAGCTATTCCCCAGGATAACTTTTTGCTACCCTATATTGACACTTTGGTAGACAACACAGCTAAAAATTCTTTGTTCTCCTTCATGGATATATTCTCAAGCTATAACTAGATCAAGATAGCACCCAAAGACATGGAGAAAACAAGTTTTGTAACCATGTGGGGGACATTTTGCTATAATGTCATGCCCTTTGAACTTAAAAATGCTAGGGTAACCAATCAATGGGCCATGGTAGCCCTATTACATAATATGATGCATAAAGAAATTAAGGTCTACGCTGATGACATCATTGCTAAGTCAACGAAAAAGGATAAGCATGTCACAGACCTTCAGAAACTTTTTGAATGGCTATGAAAATTTTAACTCAAATTGAATCCTACCAAGTGTACCTTTAGAGTCACTTCGGGTAAGCTTCTAAGCTTGATAGTTAGCAAAAAAGGGATTAAAGTTAAACCAGACAAAGTCAAAGCCATTCAAGATATGCCACCACCTCAAACCTAAAAAAAATGAGAAGTTTTTTGGGGAGACTAAACTACATTGCTAGATTCATATCCTAGCTCACTGACAAATGCGACCTTATCTTTTGGCTCTTTCGTAAACAAAATCCAAGAGAGTGGAATGAGGCATGTTAAGAAGCCTTTGATAAAGTCAAACATTATCTGTTAAGCATGATCAACCTTTAATCCTTTACTTGGTAGTCTTTGACAAGTTTATGGGTTGTGTGTTAGGGCAACATGATAAGTTAGGAAAGAAAGAACAAGCAATTTACAACTTAAGCAAAAAGTTCATGGAATGTGAGTGCAATTACTCTACAATCGAGAAGTTATGTTGTGCTTTAGTGTGGATAGCTAAGAGACTCAGGCAGTACATGCTGTATCACACCACATGGTTGATTGTCGGCTTGGTTTTATCAAGTATATATGTGAAGCCCCTGCACTATCAGGAAGGCTAGCTAGATGGCAAGTCCTACTTTCTGAATACGATATTGCTTATGTTAGTCAAAAAACCATTAAGGGCAGTGCGATAGCTGACTTTTTGGCAAGTCGAGTGGTAGATGACTATGAACCCTTAAATTTTGACTTCCTAGATAAAGATCTAATGTGCATTTCTAAATATGAAGATGCCTCCAACCAAGATCAATCCTAGAAGATGTATTTTCATGGAGCATCAAATGCTCTAGGACATGGAATTGGGGCAATATTAATGTCACCCGATGAGAGTCATTATCCGTTCACAGTAAGGCTAAATTTTGACTGCACGAATAATATTGCAGAATATGAAGCTTGTTCATGGGGCTTCAAGCAACCATTAAGACGAATGTTAAGATATTATAGGTGTTCGATGATTCAGCCCTAGTCATCTACCAATTAAAAGGAGGTGGCCAACTCGAGATGCCAACCTGATGCAGTATAGAAAGCTGATAGTAGAGCTCAAGAAAGAATTTGATGATATTAGTTTTTAACACTTACCTCGAGAAGAGAACCAAATAGCTGATGCTTTGGCTACCTTATCATCCATGTTTAAAGTCAACCAGGAGTCAAAAGTTATTCCCATCAAGATGAGCATCTACACAACTTCAGTTCATTGTCATAGCGTCGAAAAAGAGAAGGATGGCCTACCGTGGTACTATGGCATCGTTTGTTACATCAAGGATCAGCAATATCCCAAACATGCAATCGAGACTGATAAAAAGACTATCAGAAGGCTAGCTATGGGAATTGTTCTCAATGGCAAAATCTTATACAAAAAGAGTCATGATCAAGTATTGCTCAGGTGCATTGACATTCCTGAAGCCAAAAAGATCCTAGAAGAAGTTCATGAAGGGATTTGTGGCACACATGCTAATGGACATTGAATGGCCAAGTAAATCATGAGAGCAGGTTATTATTGGCTGACCTTCGAGAGAGACTGCATTAATTACGCCTAAAAATGCCATAAATGTCAAATCTATGTGGACAAGATCAATGTCCCTCCAATGCCACTTCATGTCATGATATCATGGCCCTCCCACATGGACGTGATCAGGCCAATCACCCCTAAATCTTTCAATGGGCATCGTTTTATCTTGGTAGCAATCGACTATTTCACCAAATTGGTGGAGGCTACCTCATATGCTAATGTCACTAGATCGATCATCTTTAAGTTTTTCAAGTAGGACATCATCTATAGATATGGCCTTCCAAACCAAATCATCACAAACAATGCAAGCAACTTAAATAATAAAATAATGCAAGCGGTCTACTCACAGTTTAAGATCCAACATCATAATTCTATCCTTTATCACCCAAAGATGAATGGGGCAGTCAATAAAAACATTAAAAGAATAGTTAAGGAAATGGTTAAGATTTACAAAGACTGACATGAGAAGCTATTCTTTGCACTTCATGCCTATCGGACCTCAGTTTGCACTTTCATAGGTGCTACCCTATTTTTTCTTGTCTATGGAATGGAAGCTCTATTGCATATCAAAGTCGAGATCCCTTCGCTTAGAGTTTTGATGGAAACCAAACTTGAAGAAGCTAACTAGGTCAAGAATAGATATGACCAGCTCAACCTCATCAAGGAAAAATGCATGAAAGCCATCTGCATGGTCAAATGTATCAAAGATGCATGATCTGAGCCACGACAAAAAGTTGCACCCATAATAATTTCACCCAGGTGAATTGGTATTAAAGAAGATCCTACTAATTCACAAAGATGCACTGGGCCAGTAGACTCGTAATTGGGAAGGACTGTATATTGTGAAGCAAGCCTTCTCTAGAGGGGCCCTAATCTTGTCAGAAATAGATGGCAATGTCTTGCCTAACCCAGTCAACTCAAATTCTGTCAAGAAATATTACACATAAAGGGCGAAAATCTGAAAAGGCACCTTTAAAAAAAAAACAAAAAAAAGCAAAAATAAAAGAAAAAACAAAAGAAAAGAAATAAAAAATAAAACAAAAGAAAACAAAAAGGGGTCCAGATGAAAATCCAAAAAGGGCATCTTGGCAGCCAACCCGACTATAGTTGAAAATATGCAAGGGCGACTTAAGAAGATCAATTTTGATAGGGCATACACTAAGAGTACCTACAGGACAATGCAAAGCAATCCTAGAGATCTTCCGAAGATCAGCTCATACTAGTCACATTTATTATTTGAGAAAGATCCGAAAAAGCACCTAAGGAATATCCATGTCGTGATTGTTAGAGGCATCTTTTGCCCAAAAGATCATCCTTCTAGCCACCCTATCAGTTATTTATCAAAAGATATATCGAGTTATGTCTCTTTGTTGTCAGGAATAAATATTGCCTTATTTTTTTAACCCTTATGCAATTCACATTGTACTTGTCATTTAGTTGATAATGTTTGATAATTAACTAAAATCTGCATTAGGACATCTTGATATTACATTGAAAGGAAGAGAAAAGCACAGGGAACTTTGCTCACGCCAATGTCATCAAGATCATGCACTTTCCACATCCAAACACCTGCTTAGCATGACCATACACCAAACCATTTCTTGCTTTCACAAGCCACATCTCAAGAAAAAAAAACCATATTAAGCTAACCAAAAATTGACCCATGCATTCTTCCTAAATCCTATTGAAATCGAGACATCAACCTCATTAGGCAAATAGTGTCCAAATTGTTGACAATGCCTCCTAGTTGTTAGCAAAATGATTGAACCTCCCGAATTGAGAAATGCAATAATCCAAATTTTTTGTCGTATCCTCAATGGAGCTGGGACAACTACCATCCTCAGTGGGATTAAGAAAATTCCTGCCAATAGTTGCAACAAAGATGAATTGCCATCCCTATGAGAGTTTGAATGATGTACAAATATAACTATGGCTATCTCCTGTATTAGACTTCATATCATGCAATCATGGTAGCATTCCATATCATGCATTCACATTACCATCACACATCATGATTTTTGCAATGTTACTTTAAGCTAGGTTCACCAAACCTCCAAGGAGTCCTTGGTAAGAACTCTGAGCTTCGTAAACCAAGCATTATTTAGGAGGCACCTATCAAGAAACCTTTTTAAGCCCATACGAGCTAGTGGCAACAAATTTGTCTACAAACAACTTGATGCCCATAAGTTAGTGATACCCTTTGCAAAGCCCATAAGTTAGTGGCATCTTTTTCAAAGCCCACAAATCAGTGGCACCCTTTCCAAAGCCCATAAGTCATGGCACCCTTTTCAAAGCCCACAGTCAGTGGCACTCTTTCCAAAGCCCATAAGTTAGTGGCACCTTTTTCAAAGCCCACAAGTCAGTGGCACCTCTCTAAATCTTACAAGTTAGTAGCACCCTTTTCAAAGTCCATAAGTCAATGGCACCTTTTCCAAAAACCCAAAAGTTAGTGGCACCTTTTCAAAGCCCACACAAGCTGGTGGCACCCAAGTTTGAGTTAAAGTCCACACAAGCTGGTGGCACCTAAGTCTAAGTCAAAGCTCGCACAAGCTGGCAGTACTCGAATCAAAGCCCACACAAGTTGGTGGCACCCAAGTTTAAGTCAAAACTCGCATAAGCTGGTGACACCGATATAAAAAATCCATGTTACTATGTACATGCCTAAAGGGGTCAAACCTTAGAAAACCTAACACCCTAGTAGGGAGGCAAACCTTACAAAATTCACTTAAACCTTCATGAAGATTGTTACTAATACACTGCACTTATCATAGCAAAGTTAATTACAATTTATTTCTTTGCAGGTGTTCTAGTGAGCGTCGTTCCACCCCAGACAAAATAATGTTTATTTGCCTTTGCCCTATTTTTAATTCTCAGCAATGGTCAAAGAGGAGCAGCTGTAGACACCTTATTTTATCTTGACTATTTTTTTTAGCAACCGAGTTAATTTTCCACCGTCCGGGCATTTTTGACTTGTCCACCATTGATCAAAAACTGGATATTAACTCGTTTCTTTACATAAAAAAAGATCAAAATTGATATCAAATTATGATGTTGGACTTTTGAATTAATCAAAACATTTTTTTAAAGCCTAAATTAGATAAAAAAGGTTAATGTCACATGATCACCCTGCTCCTCCCTAATTTGTTGACTAAGATCACCAACAACCACCCTATTTGCTAGAAAATCATTTCAGCATTGAAACCAGCCACCTTATGTCCATCACATTGGCAGCAAGTTGCTCCCTACAACCACTCTATAGCCACCAAGCTGACACCACTTTGTCCCCCTTGAGAAATGACCAAAAACACCTCTAAATTAGCTCTAAAATGCTGGTGTAGATAGACCACTTATATCTAAGCTAAAAAAGGTTAGATTTTAGCTCATTTTCAGCTTCCAATACACATTCATACATCAAGAAAACCAAATTCTGTAGCTCTTCACTTAGCACCCAAAAATAGCCCTAAAACACTCACTCTCAACCCCTACACATTCTATAAATCACCCTCATCCATACTAGAATTAGAACCTCATTGTTTCTCTCTTTTTCTTGCTTATTAACGATAAGGAAAAGAGAAAAATTTAAGCCATCTCTACTGCTCTAACTATTTGGCCAAAAATTAAAGTTTATTGGTATAACTTCTTACTCTATTAGTTGTATTTTTTATTTTTTAGCATCTTTATCATTTTAGTGAGCTCTCCATGTTTCCATCACCTTTTTATCATGCATTATTATGGTTTTTGGTTATGGTAATTTAAGATTTGGATGCCTTAATGCCCCATTGATGTGCAAAATGCCTCATTTCATCCTTATTAGTTTGATATCTCTTGCTCATGCATTTTATGCCATATCCATGCATCTTGTTATCCTTAATCCATGTATGAATCATTACCTTAACATATTTCAAGCACATTTGTACATTAGCTTGCATGAATCATTATCATTTTCAGCATCAATAACATTTTCTTGTCAAAATGCATAGTACTTTCTCTGTCTAGACCATTGGTAAAGTTAGCATCCTCATTCATGTTATGTGCCATCCCCTTATATGTTTGTGGTATTCCCCCTGTCAAAATGCATGTTTGATGGCTATCAAAAACTAATTTTTAAAACCTACCTAAGCCAAGCTTGTTAACCTCAACAAATGAGGACAAGCGTGAACTTAGCATTTTTCTTAAAGTTAGCATAAAAAAATCTTAGGAAAAATTAAGTTTTCCAGATTTGGAATCTTGATTAAACAAGCTCAAATCTTCTGATTTTCCAACAAAAATGGGCTTGCACTCATTCCTGAAATGTTTGTCCTTTTAAGTCAAAACCTTGAGTGGTGTGATTAATAGGCTATTTCATCATCCTAAACTACTTCGGGGCTGTACAAATGAGTTCGTGATGCTTATGCCACTCTTTCCCTTCAGTTATGGATGTTCGAATGTTAATGACTGATGTTTGGACCCGTAAACATAAAGAAATAAGAAATATCCCTTGCTTTGCTGTATCCCCTGCTGGTAGCACAACTATTGCAGATTGAAAAATCACTTTAGAATCCTTAACGATTTTTCATGAATTTTTTTATATTTTCTTCTCAAAGTGTGTCAAATTATCTTTAAAACGATGTCTTATCCACCCCCGAGTCATTCCGGATGAGAGAGTTATGATTTTTCAAATTTAAACTATCCAAAACCTCTAGAATCTAAACATGTATTTTGGTTAGGCCATTCAGACCCACTAAATGATTTTTCCAAATTTTTCAAACATTTTTCCTAAAAGATTCATGAAATTCCCTTTTTAGAAAGGTATCATTTGCAATTTTTGATACCAAATGAGTACAAGGTAATTTTTTAAATTTTGACACACCTTGTCCCTTTTACGCTCTACCAGTAGCACGATTAATCCAAACGTGAAAATTTATTTCCCTAGAAAGTAACTTTTTAGGATATTGGGAACACTTTTAGATTGACCCTTATTGAGTTACATTTCTAATAGTGTCTTGTCCACCCTCTAAAGCCCTTAAACCAATTTAGAATAAATTCAGGAAATGAGATAGCGTGATGCTGTCCCCTGTTTTTTATTATGGTTAAAATTTAGTTGTTTTCCCAAGCTTTATCTCGAGATATTCGAATGTCACCATAGCACCCCGATCAGCCTCGAGAACATCCTTTGACCTCCCACAAGCTCATATCAAGGCACAAACATACTTGACATCTTTACCATCCTCGTTCACAATAATTTCTTTTGCCAAAAGTCATCAAATGCTCACCGGTTTTTTAAATAACAAAGTTTTGTCAATTTAAGTTTTTCAACTCGATTTCTCTAAAAAGTGTCAGACGTGTCACTTTTAGGGATACTCCAACCCCAACCTTTCGAGAGGATACTCCAACCCTGCTTTTCAAACCTATCAAGATTAAAAAGTCTTCATTTGTCAAAATGATTTGTCATCTACAGGGATACCCCAACCTCATTTTTCTGATAGGATGCTCCAGCCCTGTCTTTCAACTATAATTAAATTGTTACCCTTCTTGGACTTCTATGAATATGTCGATCAAACCTTATTTAATCAAGAAACCTAGATGCATCTAAAAAATTGTCAATTTGATTATTCTCAGATAATCGATGCCAATTGCAAGATAAATTCCAATAGTCCATCCCTTTTCTTTATTATTGCATTGAATGATCCATGTTATGTTACTTCATTTATTGCCTTATTAAAATGATTTCTTTGTGATGATTATTTGCATTCATGTTTACCAATCATTTCAAATAAAACTAAAGTAATATTCTACGTGGGTCTCTCTCTAGTGCCTAAAGTGGAATATTCTATTTTTCAAAGTAAAATCCACAGGTCATTTCTATTGAAAATCTCTATATTCCCTATCTCTCCAGGGCGTATATGAGATTAAATTCATCAAATTCTAGATTTGTATTTCTATAAAATTCATGCATTAAAAGGGGTTATATCGAAATAGTGACGAGTTAAGATCGAAAGAATCAAAATTGAGATAAGACATAGCTAGTAAGATACTGATTTTGGGTGTCACGAAGAGGTTTGTACCTCATCATGCGTAACCAACTCCCAAACCCAACAATGACGTAGACCACAGGATCGATGTTTCAAGTTTTGTAACTCAAAACATAGGTTTCAATAGGCATCCGATCATGCCTAGCCTAAAATGATTAGTGGTGACTCCATGCATTGGCCATGTCATGATGGTCATCGAGACCAACAAGATGAGCGATTCATCTTATGGTCCCTTCACTGTATCACAAGTTGAGAATCTGTACATTCCCTTTCTCTTCACATCATAAAAGAAAAGTCTCGATCAAGAAGATGTTTCCAAGTCAGGAAAATATTTTTAGTCGTATGCACCCATAGATTTATGAGGATCCACCCTAGGGTACATTGCGATAGAGACAAACTTGGATACTCGTAATAATCTCCACTCTTTTTGTTATGAGCACAATAATCGTGTTCTCCTCATTGGGATACATGATATTGATGGTTTGGATTTGCAAGAAAAGCTTTTCTTTCCATAATTTTCCTTATAACCAAAGTTCATCAGTGAAATGAGACAAACTTGGATGTTTGTAATAATCTTCATTCATTTTGTTATGGGCACTACAATCATGTTCTCCTTGTTGGGATACATGATATTGATGCTTTGGATTTGCGAGAAAAGCTTTTCTTTCCACCATTTTCTTTATTGTCAAAGTTTATTCGTGAAATAAGTCGAGCTTGGATTTTTATAATAATCTCCATTCTTATTGTAATTAGGCACTACAATCATGTTCTCCACATTAGGATAAACAATATTGATGTTTGGATTTGCAAGAAAAACTTTTCTTTTTACCATTTTCCTTATAAGTAATGTTCATCTATGAAATAAGATAAACTTGGATACTTGTAATAATCTCTATTCTTTTTGTTATGAGCACTACAATCATGTCCTTCTCATTGGGACACACAATATTGAGGCTTTGGACTTGAAAGAAAAGCTTTTCCTTCCACCATTTTCCTTATAATTAATGTTCATCTATGAAATGAACCAAACTTGGATACTCATAATAATCTCTATTCTTTTTGTTTTTGACACAACAATTATGTTCTCCTCTTTGGGATACGCGATATTGATGCCTTGGATTTGCAAGAAAAGCTTTTTTTTCCACATTTTTCTTATAATCAAAGTTCACTTGTGAAATAAGTCAAACTTGGATTCTCACAATAATCTCCATTCTTTCTTGTAATTGGGCACTACAATCATGCTCTCTTTTTTTATGGGAATACATGATATTGATGCTTTGGATTGCAAGAATAGCTTCACTTTCTATTATTTTCCTAATAATTAATGTTCATCCATGAAATGAGACAAACTTGGATACTCCTAATAATCTCCATTTGTTTTGTTATGAGTACTCCTTATTTGGATACACAATATTGATGTTTTGGATTTGCAAGAAAAGCTTTTCTATCCACCATTTTCCTTATAATCAAAGTTCATTCATGAAATGAGTCAAACTTGGATTCTCATAGTGATCTCCATTTTTTTTTTTGTAATTAGGCACCATAATTATGTTCTCCACATTGGGATAAACGATATTGATGCTTTAGATTTGTAAGAAAAAGTTTTCTTTCCACCATTTTCCTTATAATTAATGTTCATCCATGAAACGATACAAACTTGGATACTTGTAATAAATCCATTCTTTTTGTTATGAGCATTACAATCATGATCTCCACATTGGGACACACAATATTGATGCTTTGGATTTGTAAGAAAAGCTTTTCTTTCCATCATTTTGCTTATAACTAATGTTTATTCGTGAAATGAGACAAACTTGGATGCTCATAATAATTTCTATTCGTTTTGTTATGAGTAGCACAATCATGTTCTCTTCATTGTGATACACGATATTGATGCTTTGGATTTGAATGAAAAAAATTTTTTTTCCACCATTTTCCTTATAACTAAAGTTCATCCATGAAATGAGACAAACTTGGATACTCGTAATAACCTCCATTCTTTTTTTTATTGGCACTACAATCATGTTCTCCACATTGGGATACATAATATTGATGCTTTGAATTTGGTAGAAAAACATTTCTTTCCACCATTTTCCATGTGATCAAAGTTCATCCATGAAATGATACAAACTTGGATACTTGTAATAATATACATTTTTTTTATTATGAACACTACAACCACGTTCCCCATATTGGGACACATGATATTGATGCTTTGGATTTGCAAGAAAAGCTTTTCTTTCTATCATTTTCCTTATAACTAACGTTCATCCATGAATTGAGACAAACTTGGATACTCGTAATAATCTCCATTCATTTTGTTATGAGCAACACAATCATGTTGTCCACATTGGGATACATGACATTTATGCTTTGGATTTGAAAGAAAAACTTTTCTTTCCATCATTTTCCTTATAACTAATGTTCATCCGTGAAATAAGACAACCTTGGATACTTGTAATAATCTCCATTTATTTTGTTATGAGCACCACAATCATATTCTCCGCATTGGGAGACACGATATTGATGTTTTGGATTTGAAAGAAAAACTTTTCTTTCCACCATTTTCCTTATAGCTAATGTTCATCCGTCAAATGAGAGAAACTTGGATACTCATAATAATCTCCATTCTTTTTGTTATTGGCACTACAATTATGTTCTCCACATTAGGATACATGATATTGATGCTTTAGATTTGGAAGAAAAACATTTCTTTCCACCTTTTTCCTTATAATCAAAGTTAATCTGTGAATTGAGACAAACTTGGATACTCATAATAATGTCCATCCATTTTGTTATGAGCACTATAATCTTGTTCTCCTTATTAGGACACATGATATTGATGCTTTGGATTTGTAAGAAAAACTTTTCTTTCCACCATTTTTCTTATAATTAATGTTTATCTGTGAAATGAGACAAACTTGGATACTCATAATAATCTCGATTCATTTTGTTATTAGCGCTATAATCATGTTCTTCACATTGGGATACAAAATATTGATGCTTTGGATTTGGAAGAAAAACATTTCTTTCCACCATTTTCCTTATAATCAAAATTCATCCATGAAATGATACAAACTTAGATACTTGTAATAATCTCCATTCTTTTTGTTATAGGACTACAATCGATTGTCCTCATTGGATGCAAGATATTGATGCTTTGGATTTATAAGAAAAGCTTTTCTTTCCACCCTTTTCCTTATAATCAAAGTTCATTCATGAAATAAGTCAATCTTGGATTCTTATAATAATCTCGATTCTTTTAGTAATTGGGCACTACAATCATGTTTTCCATATTCGGGTAAATGATATTGATGTTTGGCTTTGCAAGAAAAACTTTTTTTCCCACCATTTTCCTTATTAGTAATGTTCATCTGTGAAATAAGACAAACCTGGATACTTGTAATAATCTCCATTCCTTTTGTTATCAGCGCAACAAACATGTTTTCCTTATTGGGATACATGATATTGAAGCTTTGGATTTGAAAGAAAAGCTCTTCCTTTCACTATTTTCCTTGTAATTAATGTTTATCTGTGAATGAGACAAATTTGGATACCTGTAATAATCTTGATTCTTTTTCTTATTGGCACTACAATCATGTTCTCCACATAGGGATACATGATATTGATGCTTTGGATTTGAAAGAAAAACATATTTTTCCACCATTTTCCTTATAATCAAAGTTCATCTATGAATTGAAACAAACTTGGATACCCGTAATAATCCTATTCTTTTTGTTATGAGCACAACAATCATGTTCTTTATTGGGATACACGATATTGAAGCTTTGGGTTTAGGAGAAAAACATTTCTTTCCACCATTTTCCTTATAATCAAAGTTCATCCATGAAACATATAAACTTGGATACATGTAATAATCTCCATTTAATTTGTTATGGGCACTACAATCATGTTCTCCTCATTGGGATACACGATATTGATGCTTTGGATTTACAAGAAAAACTTTTCTTTCCACCATTTTCCTCATAATTAATGTTCATCAGTTAAAACAAATAAACTTGGATACTCATAATAATATCCATTCTTTTCGTTATGAGGACTACAATCATGTTCTCCATATTGGGACACATGATATTGATGCATTAGATTTGCAAGAAAAGCTTTTCTTTCCATCATATTCCTCATAACTAATGTTCATCCTTCAAATAAGACAAACTTGGGTACTTGTAATAATCTCCACTCATTTTGCTATGAGCACCACAATCATGTTCTCCTCATTGGGATACATGATATTGATTCTTTGGATTTGACAGAAAAACCTTTCTTTCCACCATTTTCCTTATAACTAATGTTCATCCATGAAATGAGAGAAACTTGGATACTTATAATAATCTCCATTATTTTGGTTATTGGCACTATAATCATGTTCTCCACATTGGGATACATGATGTTGGTACTTTGGGTTTGGAAGAAAAACATTACTTTCCACCTTTTTCCTTATAACCAAAGTTCATCCGTGAATTGAGACAAACTTGGATACTCATAATAATCTCTATTCATTTTGTTATGAGCACTACAATCTTTCTCCTTATTGGGATGCACGATATTGATGCTTTGAATTTGCAATAAAAGCTTTTTATCCACTATTTTCCTTATCATCAAAGTTCATTCATGAAATGAGTCAAACTTGGATTCTCATAATAATCTCCATTCTTTTTTGTAATTGGGCACCACAATCATGTTCTCCATATTGGGATAAACAATATTGATCTTTTGGATTTGCAAGAAAAACTCTTTTTTCTGTCATTTTCCTTATAATTAATGTTTATCTGTGAAATGAGACAAACTTGGATACTCATACTAATCTCCATTCTTTTTGTTATTGGTAATACAATCATGTTCTGCATATTGGGATGCATGATATTGATGCTTTGGATTTGGAAGAAAAACATATCTTTCCACCTTTTTCCTTATAATCAAAGTTCATCCGTGAATTGAGACAAACTTGCATACTCGTAATAATCTCCATTCGTTTTGTTATGAGCATTACAATCTTGTTCTCCTTATTCGGATACACGATATTGATGCTTTAGATTAGCAAGAAAAAGTTTTCTTTCCACCATTTCCTTATAATTAATGTTCATCTGTGAAATGAGACAAACTTGGATACTCATAATAATCTCCATCCATTTTGTTATTGGCTCTATAATCATGTTCTCCACATTAGGATACATAATATTGATGCTTTGGATTTGGAAGAAAAACATTTCTTTCCTCTATTTTCCTTATAATCAAAATTCATCTATGAAACAATACAAACTTGGATACCCGTAATAATCTCCATTCTTTTTGTTTTTGGCACAACAATTATGTTCTCCTCTTTGGGATACGCGATATTGATGCCTTAGATTTGCAAGGAAAGCTTTTTTTTCCACCATTTTTCTTATAATCAAAGTTCACTTATGAAATAAGTCAAACTTGGATTCTCACAATAATCTCCATTCTTTTTTGTAATTGGGCACTACAATCATGCCCTCTTTTTTTATGGGAATGCATAATATTGATACTTTGGATTGCAAGAATAGCTTTACTTTCTATTATTTTCCTAATAATTAATGTTCATCCATGAAATGAGACAAACTTGGATACTCCTAATAATCTTTATTCATTTTGTTATGAGCACTACAATCTTGTTCTTCTTATTTAGATACACAATATTGATGCTTTTGATTTGCAAGAAAAGCTTTTCTATCCACCCTTTTCCTTATAATCAAAGTTTATTCATTAAATGAGTTAAACTTGGATTCTCATAATAATCTCCATTCTTTTTTGTTATGGGCACTACAATCATGTTCTCCACATTGGGACCACAATATTAATGCATTGGATTTGCAATAAAAGCTTTTCTTTCCATCATTTTCCTTATAACTAATGTTCATCTGTGCAATGAGACAAACTTGGATACTCATAATAATCTCCATTCATTTTGTTATGAGCACCACAATCATGTTCTCCTCATTGGGATACAAGATATTGATGCTTTGGATTTAAAAGAAAAACTTTTCTTTCCACCATTTTCCTTATAACCAATGTTCATCAGTAAAATGAGACAAATTTGGATACTCGTAATAATCTTCAGTCTTTTTGTTATTGGCACTACAATCATGTTCTCCATATTGGGATACATGATATTGATGCTTTGGATTTGGAAGAAAAACATTTCCTTCCACCTTTTTCCTTATAATCAAAGTTCATCTGTGAATTAAGACAAACTTAGATACTCATAATAATCACCATTCGTTTTGTTATGAGCACTACAATCTTGTTCTCCTTATTGGGATACACGATATTGATGCTTTGGATTTTCAAAAAAAAGTTTTCTTTCCACCATTTTCCTTATAATTAATGTTCATCTGTGAAAGGAGACAAACTTGGATACTTATAATAATCTCCATCCATTTTGTTATTGGCGTTATAATCATGTTCTCCACATTAGGATACATAATATTGATGCTTTGGATTTGGAAGAAAAACATTTCTTTCCACCATTTTCCTCATAATCAAAATTCATCCATGAAACAATACAAACTTGGATACCCATAATAATCTCCATTCTTTTTGTTTTTGACACAACAATCATGTTCTCCTCTTTGGGATATATGATATTGAAGCCTAGGATTTGCAAGAAAAGCTTTTTTTTCACCATTTTTCTTATAATCGAAGTTCACTTATGAAATAAGTCAAACTTGGATTCACATAATAATCTCCATTCTTTTTTGTAATTGAGCACTACAATCATGTTCTTTTTTTTAAGGGAATACATGATATTGATGCTTTGGATTTGCAAGAACAGCATCACTTTCTATTATTTTCCTAATAATTAATGTTCATTCATGAAATGAGACAAACTTGGATACTCATAATAATCTCCATTCGTTTTGTTATGAGCACTACAATCTTGTTTTTCTTATTTGGAAACATGATATTGATGCTTTGGATTTGCAAGAAAAGCTTTTCTATCCACCATTTTCCTTATAATCAAAGTTCATTCATTAAATGAGTTAAACTTGGATTCTCATAATAATCTCCATTCTTTTTTGTTATGGGCACTACAATCATGTTCTCCACATTGGGACACACGATATTGATGCATTGGATTTGCAAGAAAAGCTTTTCTTTCCATCATTTTCCTTATAACTAATGTTTATCCGTGAAAAAAGACAAACTTGGATACTCGTAATAATCTCCATTCATCTTGTTATGAGCACCACAATCATGTTCTCCTCATTAGGATAAAGGATATTGATGCTTTGGATTTACAAGCAAAGCTTTTTTTTCCACCATTTTCCTTATAATCAAAGTTCATTCGTGAAATGAGTCAATCTTGGATTCTCATAATAATCTCCATTCTTTTGGTAATTGGGCACTACAATCATGTTTTCCACATTGGGATAAATGATATTAATGTTTGGATTTGCAAGCAAAACTTTTCTTCCCACCATTTTCCTTATTAGTAATGTTTATCCGTGAAATAAGACAAACTTGGATACTCATAATAATCCTCATTCTTTTTATTATCACCACAACAATCATGTTCTCCTCATTAGGATATATTATATTAAAGCTTTGGTTTTGAAAGAAAAGCTCTTCCTTCCATCATTTTCCTTGTAATTAATGTTCATTCGTGAAATGAGAGAAACTTGGATACTTGTAATAATCTCCATTCTTATTGTTATTGGCACTACAATCATCTTCTCCACACTGGGACACATGATATTAATGCTTTGGATTTGGAAGAAAAACATTTCTTTCCACCATTTTCCTTACAATCAAAGTTCATCTGTGAATTGAGACAAACTTGGATACCCGTAATAATCCCCACTCTTTTTGTTATGAGCACAGCAATCATGTTTTCCTTATTGGGATACATGATATTGATGCTTTGGATTTGGAAGAAAAACATTTCTTTCCACCATTTTCCTTATAATCAAAGTTCATCCATGAAACATACAAACTTGGATACCTATAATAATCTCCATTTAATTTGTTATAGGCACTACAATCATGTTCGCCTCATTGGGATACATGGTACTAATGCTTTGGATTTACAAGAAAAACTTTTCTTACCACCATTTTCCTTATAATTAATGTTCATCCATGAAACAATGCAAACTTGGATACTTCTAATAATATTCATTCTTTTTGTTCTGGGCACTACAATCATTTTCTCCATAATGGGACACATAATATTGATGCTTTGGATTTGCAAGAAAAGCTTTTCTTTCCATCATTTTCCTTATAACTAATGTTCATCCGTGAAATAAGGCAAACCTGGATACTCATAATAATCTCTATTCATTTTGTTATGAGCACCACAATCATGTTCTCCTCATTGGGATACACGATTTGATGCTTTGGATTTGAAAGAAAAACTTTTCTTTCCACCATTTTCCTTATAACTGATGTTCATCCGTGAAATGAGACAAACTTGGATACTTGTAATAATCTCCATTCTTTTTGTTATTGGCACTGCAATCGTGTTCTCCACATTGGGGTACATGATATTGAAACATTTCTTTCCACCATTTTTCTTATAGTCAATGTTGATCCATGAATTGAGACAAACTTGGATACCCATAATAATCTCCATTCTTTTTATTATGAGCATAACAATCATGTTCTCTTCATTGGGATACATGATATTGATGCTTTGGATTTGGAAGAAAACATTTATTTCCACCATTTTTCTTATAATCAAAGTTCATCCATGAAGCATACAAACTTGGATACTTGTAATAATCTCCATTCAATTTGTTATAGGCACTACAATCATGTTTTCCTCATTGGGATACACGATATTGATGCTTTGGATTTGCAAGAAAAACTTTTCTTTCCACAGTTTTGCATATAATTAATGTTCATCCATGAAATGATACAAACTTGGATACTTGTAATAATATCCATTTTTTCTATTATGACCACTACAATCATGTTGTCCATATTAGGACACACGATATTGATGCTTTGGATTTGCAAGTAAAACTTTTCTTTCCATCATTTTCCTTACAACTAATGTTTATCCATGAAATGAGACAAACTTGGATACTAATGTGAACCTTAGGATGAAAACACAAACTGAAACCCGATTGGATGGAATTAAATCCCTAGGATCGACTTCACTGTCAAGCAAAGAGAACTTGACCCCAATCAAACCTACTGATTAGAACCAAAGTTATAACAATTTTGATCGCCAAAGTTACCCTGATAAGATCAAATTGAGTTCTTGTTTAAAGAACAAAGAAGAAGTTCTCACAATGTGAAAAAACTCTCAAGTATTTTTTTCTCTTACAAAACTACTGAATTACATGAATAAGACTCCCTTATATAGGCCAAAAATATGTAAAGCCCTAACTGAACAAGGAAATCCTAATCAATAAGGAAAAGTTTATTCCTAATCCTAATCTAATTAGGACTTATCTAAATCAACTTAAAATCCTAAACACAATCCTAATCAATAAAGATAAAGTCTACTCCTTATCATAATCTAATTAGTAATTATCTAAATAAATTAAAAAAATGAAAAGTTAAAAAAATCAAAAAATCAAAAATCCTAATCTATAGGCCCATGAATACATGCAAATTGGGCTACAAGTTTTATTCATCTTTTCCTTTTAGCCTCAATATAATGTAGAAAAGTGATTAATCTCAGCAATGCATCTGATTCATTTTGAACAGCCTCATTTGCTTGCATTTCCCTGATTAGTCCTTGCAAAGCTTGCTCCATGCGTTTAGTCTTTGCCTTAGTCATTGGACCTCCAATTCCTTGCAAAGGATCATAAGAATGTTGGAAATAGGTGTTTGTGCAAGTTGATCTCCATCATTCCCTCCATCCTCAAAAGGATGCATCCTTGAATCACCTTGTGATTTCAAATACTTCAAGCTCTCATGATCAGAATGGATTATGAATTCCTTTGGCCATAAATAGTGTTGCCATACTTGTAAAGTTTTCACTAATGCAACAGCTCCTTATCATAAGTAGGATAGTTTAATGCTGCCCCACTAAGCTTTTCCCTAAAATAAGCAATCGATTTGGAATCCTGCACCAAAACAACTCCTATTCCAATTCCAGATGCATCACATTCAATCTTAAAAACTTTATCAAAATTAGGCAAACATAGCAAGGTGCATTAATCAACTTATCTTTCAATGTATTAAAAGCTTTCTCATGCACATCCTCCCATTTAAACACAGCATTCTTTTTAACAAGTTCATTTAAGGGTTCTGCAATAGAACTAAAATCTTTTACAAACCTTCTATAAAAACTTGCTAAATCATGAAAACTCCTTACCTTATTCGTATTCCTAGGTGTTGGATAGTCCTTAATTGCCTTAACCTTATCTTCATCTACACTTATTCCATGCAAACTTACAACAAAACCAAGAAAAACAATGGATTCCATGCAAAATGCACATTTCTTAAGATTGGCATATAATTTATGCTCCTTTAAAACACTAAAAATAGCATGCAAATGTTTAACATGATCCTCTAAATTTTTACTATACACTAAAATATCATCAAAGTAAACCACAATGAAATTCCCAATGAAAGAATGCAAAACATGATTCATCAACCTCATAAAAGTGCTCGATGCATTAGTTAAACCAAAAAGCATCATTAACCACTCATATAAACTGTATTTTGTCTTAAAAGCAATTTTCCATTCATCATCTTCTTTCATGCAAATTTAATAATAGCCATTCTTTAAATCAATTTTAGAAAACATACATGAACCATGAAATTCATCAAGCATATCATCTAACCTAGGAATAGGATGCCTATACTTTACAGTGATTTTATTGATGGCTCGACAATCAACATACATACGCCATGTTCTATCTTTCTTTGGCACCAAAACCACAGGAACTGAACATAGGCTAAGACTCTCTCTTAGGAATCCCTTTTACATTAATTCATCCACTTGCGTTTGAATCTCCTTTGTCTCCTCAGGATTTGCTCTATATGCTAGTCTATTAGGGATTAATGAACCAAGAATGAAGTTTATTTGAGGCTCAATGCCTCTTAAATGAGGTAATCCATATGGTATTTCCTTGGGAAATAAATCTGTAACTTCCTATAACAAAGAAACAACCACACTAGGCAAAGAAAGGTTAAGATAGTTAGTTGAGAAATAAATATCCTTGTACAAAAGTACAAGTAGTTGCTGCCTTGCCAGCATAACACTCTTAATCTCACTTTTATTTGCAAAAGCACTAACTCTGATGCCAAATAATGCGAACCTTAGAATAAAAATAAAAACTAAAACCCAATTGGATGAAATTAAAACCCTAGGATCGCCTTCAAAGTCAAGCAAAGAGAACTTGACCCTAATCAAACCTACTGATTAGAACCAAAGTTATAACAATTTTGATCGCCACAAGTTACCCTG
>JBBYHK010021598.1:0-10667 GCA_038382065.1 Adansonia grandidieri | reverse complement strand
GTCCAAATCGACGAATGAACATTAATTCTAAAAATGGTAGAAGATGAAGCTTTTCTTATGAAACTGAAGCATCAACAACATTTATCCCAATGAGAAAAATGTGTTTATGGTACCCAATCATGAAAAGAAAGGAGATTATTATATGAATCTAAGTTTATCCTAATTACTAAACAAACTTTCATTCCAAAAAATGGTGGGATGTGAAGTTTTTCTTATGAAACCAAAGTATCAATTCATATATCCCAATGAGGAGAATGAATTTGAGGTGCCCAATCATTAAAAGAAAAGAGATTATTATGTGAATCCATGTTTATCTCAATTAACAGATGAAATTTAATTATAAAAATGGTAGAAAGAGAAGCTTTTCTTATTAAACCAAAGCATCAAAATCATTTATCACAATTAGGAGAAATGGTTATGGTTCGTCATCGTGAAAAGAAATGAGATTATTATGTGAATTCGTGTTTGTCTAAATCAATGGATGAACATTAATTTTAAAAATGGTAGAAAGAGAAGTTTTTCTTATGAAACCAAAGCACTAATATCATTTATTCCAATGAGAAGAATGGGTTTATGGTTCCTAACCATGAAAGAAAAGGAGACTATTATGAGAATCCATTTTTATCCTAATTGACAAACGAACTTTGATTCTAAAATTTAGTGAGAAGTGAAGTTTTTCTTATAAAACCAAAGCATTAATTCATTTATTCCAATTAGGAGAAGGAATTTTTGGTGCCTAATCATTAAAAGAAAGGAGATTATTATGTGAATCTGTGTTTATCCTAATTGAAAGATGAACTTTAATTCTAAAAATGGTAGAAAGAAAAGTTTTTCTTAGGAAATCGAAACATTAATATCATTTATCCCAATGAGGAGACGATGTTTATGGTGCCTAATCATGAAAAGAAAAAAGATTATTATGTGAATCCGTGTTTGTCCGAATTGATGAACGAACATTAATTCTAAAAATGGTAGACATAGAAGTTTTTCTTATGAAACTAAAGCATGAACTCATTTATCCCAATGAAAAAAATGCATTTATGGTTAACCATGAAAATAAAAGAGATTATTATGAGAATCTATGTTTATCCTAATTGATAGACGAACTTTGATTCCAAAAATGATAGGAAGTGAGGTTTTTCTTATTAAACCAAAGCATCAATTCGTTTATCATAATGAGGAGAATGTGTTTATGGTGCCCAATCATGAAAAGAAAAAAGATTATTATGTGAATCCATATTTGTCCAAATCAACGGACAAACATTAATTCTAAAACTGGTAGAAAGAGAAATTTTTCTTATTAAACCAAAGCATCAATTCATTTATCCCAATGAGAAAAATGTGTTTGTGGTTCCTAACCATGAAAACAAAGGAGATTATTATATGAATCCGTGTTTATCCCAATCGATAGATGAACTTTGATTCCAAAAAATAGTGAGAAGTGAAGTTTTTCTTATTAAACCAAAGCATCAATTCATTTATCACAGTGGGGAGAATTTGTTTGTGGTTCCTAATCATGAAAACAAAGAAGATTATTACGTGAATCTATGTTCATCCCAATTGATAGATAAACTTTGATTCCAAAAAATGGTGGAAAGTGAAGTTTTCCTTATGAAACCAAAGCATCAATTCATTTATCCCAATGAGGAGAATGTGTTTGTGGTTCCTAATCATGAAAACAAAGGAGATTATTACGTGAATCTGTGTTTATCTCAAATGATAGATGAACTTTGATTCCAAAAGATGGTGTGAAGTGAATATTTTGTTCTAAAAGCAAACCATCAATTCGTTTATCCCAATGAGGAGAACGAATTTGTGGTGCCCAATGATTAAAAGAAATGAGATTATTATGTGAATCTGAGTTTATCCTAATTGAAAAATGAACTTTAATTCTAAAAATGGTAGAAAGAGAAGCTTTTCTTATGAAACCAAAGCATCAATATCACTTATCCCAATAAGAAGAATGTGTTTGTGGTTCCTAACCATGAGAACAAAGGAGATTACTACATGAATCTGTGTTTATCCCAATTGATAGATGAACTTTGATTCTAAAAAATAGTGGGAAGCAAAATTTTTCTTATGAAACCAAAGCATCAATTCATTTATCCCAATGAGGAGAATGAATTTGTGGTGCCCAATCATTAGAAAAAAGGAGATTGTTACGTAAATCCATAGTTATCCAAATTGAAAAATAAACTTTGATTTTAAATATGGTATAAAGGGATGTTTTTCTTATGAAACCAAAGCTTCAATATCATTTATCCAAATGAGGAGAATGTGTTTATGGTGCCCAATCATGAAAAGAAAGGATATTATTATGTGAATTCGAGTTTGTCTAAATCGATGAATGAACATTAATTCTAAAAATGGTTGAAAGAAAAGTTTTTCTTATGAAACCAAAGCAACAATATCATTTATCCCAATGAGTAGATTGTGTTTATGGTTTCTAATCATGAAAACAAAGGAGATTATAATGTGAATCCCTGTTTATCCCAATTGATAGATGAACTTTGATTCTAAAAAATGGTGGGAAGAGAAGTTTTTCTTATAAAACCATAGCATCAATATCATTTATCCCAATGAGGAGAATATGTTTATGGTGCCTAATCATGAAAAAAAAAGAGACTATTATGTGAATCTGTGTTTGTCTAAATCAATGGACAAACATTAATTCTAAACCTGGCAGAAAGAGATGTTTTTCTTATGGGACTAAAGCATCAATTCATTTATCCTAATGAGGAGAATGTGTTTGTGGATCCTAATCATTAAAACAAAAGAGATTATTACGTGAATCCATGTTTATCCCAATTAATAGATGAACTTTGATTCCAAAAGATGGTGTGAAGTAAAGCTTTTCTGATAAAACCAAAGCATCAATTCATTTATCCCAATGAGGAGAATGTGTTTGTGGTTCCTAATCACAAAACAAAGGAGATTATTACATGAATCTATGTTTATCTCAATTGCTAGATGAACTTTGATTCCAAAAAATTGTGGGAAGTGAAGTTTTTCTTATGAAACCAAACCATCAATTCATTTATCCTAATTAGGAGCATGAATTTGTGGTGCCAATCATTAAAAGAAAGGAGATTATTATGTGAATCCGTGTTTATCCCAATTGAAAATTGAACTTTGATTCTAAAAATGGTAGAAAGATAAGCTTTTCCTATGAAACCAAAGCATCAATATCATTTATCCTAATAAAGAGAACGTGTCTATGGTGCCTAATCATGAAAAGAAAAGAGATTATTTTGTGAATCTGTGCTTGTCCAAATCGACAGATGAACATTTATTCTAAAAATGGTAGAATGAGAGGCTTTTCTTACAAAACCAAAGCATCAATTCATTTATCCCAATGAGGAGAATGAATTTATGGTGCCCAGTATGAAAAGAATAGAGATTATTATATGAATTGGTGTTTATTCCAATTGAAAGATGAACTTTAATTCTAAAATGGTAGAAAGAGAAATTTTTCTTATGAAACCAAAGCGTCAATATCATTTATCCAAATGAAGAGAATTTTTTTATGTGCCTAATCATGAAAAGAAAAAAGATTATTACGTGAATCCGTGTTTATCCCAATTCATAAATGAACTTTGATTCTAAAAAATGGCAGGAAGTGATGTTTTTATTATGAAACCAAAGCATAAATTCATTTATCCCAATAATGAGAATGAATTTGTGGTGCCTAATCATGGAAAAAATAGATTAGTATATGAATTCGTGTTTATCTCAATTGAAAAATGAACTTTAATTCTAAAATGATGGAAATAGAAGTTTTTCTTATGAAACCAAAGCACCAATATCATTGAGCCTAATGAGGAGAATGTGTTTACGGTGCCCATTTTTGAAAAAAAAAAGAGATTATTATGTGAATCCGTGTTTGTCCAAATCGACAGGTAGACATTAATTCTAAAAATGGTTAAAAGAGAAGTTTTTCTTATGAAACCAAAGCATCAATATCATTTATCCCAATGAGGAGAAAGTGTTTATGGTGGCCAATCATGAAAAGAAAGGAGATTATTACATGAATCCATGTTTATCCCAATTGACAAATGAACTTTGATTCTAAAAAATGGTTGAAAGAGAAGTTTTTCTTATGAAACGAAAGCAACAATATCATTTATCCCAATGAGAAGAATGTGTTTGTGGTTCCTAATCATGAAAATAAAGGAGATTATTACGTGAATCCATATTTATCCAATTGATAGATGAAATTTGATTCTAAAAAAAGGTGGGATGTGAAGTTTTTCTTATGAAACTAAAGTATCAATTCGTTTATCCCAATTAGGAGAATGTGTTTATGGTGCCCAATCATGAAAAGAAAGGAGATTGTTATATGAATACGTGTGTGTCCAAATCGACGAATGAACATTAATTCTAAAAATGGTAGAAGATGAAGCTTTTCTTATGAAACTGAAGCATCAACATCATTTATCCCAATGAGGAAAATGTGTTTATAGTACCCAATCATGAAAAGAAAGGAGATTATTATATGAATCTAAGTTTATCCCAATTAATAAACAAACTTTGATTCCAAAAAATGGTGGGATGTGAAGTTTTTCTTATGAAACCAAAGTATCAATTCATTTATCCCAATGAGGAGAATGAATTTGAGGTGCCCAATCATTAAAAGAAAAAAGAGATTATTATGTGAATCTGTGTTTATCTCAATTAACAGACGAAATTTAATTACAAAAACGGTAGAAAGAGAAGCTTTTCTTATTAAACCAAAGCATCAAAATCATTTATCCCAATTAGGAGAAATGTTTATGGTTCGTCAGCGTGAAAAGAAAGGAGATTATTATGTGAATCCGTGTTTGTCTAAATCAATGAATGGACATTAATTTTTAAAATGGTAGAAAGAGAAGTTTTTCTTATGAAACCAAAGCACCAATATCTTTTATTCCAATAAGAAGAATGGGTTTATGGTTCCTAACCATGAAAGGAAAGGAGACTATTATGAGAATCCATTTTTATCCTAATTAACAGACGAACTTTGATTCTAAAATTTAATGGGAAGTGAAGTTTTTCTTATAAAACCAAAGCATCAATTCATTTATTCCAATTAGGAAAAGGAATTTTTGGTGCCTAATCATTAAAAGAAAGGAGGTTATTATGTGAATCTGTATTTATCCTAATTGAAAGATGAACTTTAATTCTAAAAATGGTAGAAAGAGAAGTTTTTCTTAGGAAACCGAAACATTAATATCATTTATCCCAATGAGGAGAATATGTTTATGGTGCCTAATCATGAAAAGAAAGGAGATTATTATGTGAATCCATGTTTGTCCAAATCGACGAACGAACATTAATTCTAAAAATGGTAGACAGAGAAGTTTTTTTTATGAAACCAAAGCATCAATATCATTTATCCCAATTAGGAGAATTTGTTTATGGTGGCCAATCATGAAAACAAAGGAGATTATTACGTGAATCTATGTTTATCGCAATTGATAGATGAAATTTGATTCTAAAAAATGGTGGGAAGAGAAGTTTTTATGATGAAACTAAGGCATCAATTCATTTATGCCAATGTGGAGACTGTGTTTATGGTGCCCAATCATGAAAAGAAAGGTGATTATTATGTGAATTTGTATTTATCGAAATTAACGGATGAGCATTAAATTTAAAAATGGCAGAAAGAAAAGTTTTTCTTATGAAGCCAAAGCACTAATATCATTTATCCCGATGAGGAGAATGAGTTTTTGGTTCCTAACTATGAAAAGAAAGGAGACTATTATGTGAATCCATGTTTGTCCTAATTGATAGACGAGCTTTGATTCTAAAAAATGGTAGGAAGTGAAGTTTTTCTTACAAAACCAAAGCATCAATTCATTTATCCCAATATGGAGAATGAATTTGTCGTGCCCAATCATTAAAAGAAAGGAGATTATTATGTGAATCTGTGCTTATCACAATTGGAAAATGAATTTTAATTCTAAAAATGGTAGAAAGTGATGTTTTTCTTATGAAACCAAAGCTTCAATATCATTTATCCCCATGAGGAGAATGCGTTTATGATGCCTAATCGTGAAAAGAAAGGAGATTATTATCTGAATCCATGTTTGTCCAAATAGATGAATTAACATTAATTCTAAAAATAGTGGAAAGGGAAGTTTTTCTTATGAAACCAAAGCATCAATTCATTTACCCCAATGAGGAAAATGAATTTGTGGTGCCTAATCATTAGAAGGAAGAAGATTATTATGTGAATCCTTGTTTATCCCAATTGACAGATGAACTTTAATTGTAAAAACGGTAGAAAAAGATGTTTTTCTTATGATACCAAAGCATCAATATCATTTATCCCAATAACGAGAATATGTTTGTGGTTCCTAATCATGAAAATAACAGAGATTATTATGTGAATACGTGTTTATCCCAATTGATAAATGAACTTTGATTTTAAAAAATGGTGGGAAGTGAAGTTTTTCTTATAAAATCAAAGCATCAATTCATTTATCCAAATAAAGAGAATGAATTTGAGGTGCCCAATCATTAAAAGAAAATGGATTTATCCTAATTTACAAATGAACTTTAATTGTAAAAATGGCAGAACGAGAAGCCTTTTTTATGAAACCAAAGCATCAATGTCAGTTATCCCAATTAGGAGAATATGTTTATGGTTCCTCATCATGAAATGAAAGGAGACTATTATGTGAATCCGTGTTTGTCCAAATCGACGGACGAACATTAATCCTAAAAATAGTAAAAAGAGGAGCTTTTCTTATGAAACTAAAGCATCTATATCATTTATCCCAATGAGAAGAATGAGTTTGTGGTTCCTAACTATAAAAAGAAAGCAGATTATTATGTGAATTTGTGTTTATTGCAATTGATAGACAAACTTTAATTCTAAAAATTGGTGGGAAGTGAAGTTTTTCTCATGAAACCAAAGCATAAATTCATTTATCCCAATATGAAGAATGAATTTGTAGTGCCCAATCACTAAAAGAACTGAGGATATTATGTGAATCCGTGTTTATCATAATTGAAAGATGAACTTAAATTCTAAAAATTATAGGAAGAGAAGTTTTTCTTAAGAAACCAAAGCATCAATATCATTTATCCCAATAACTAGAATGTGTTTGTGGTTTCTAATCATGAAAGCAAAGGAGATTACTATGTGAATCCGTGTTTATCCAAATCTATGGACGAACATTTATTATAAAAATGCTAGAAAGAGAAGTTTTTTTTATGAAACCAAAGCATCAATGTCATTTATCCCAATTAGGAGAATATGTTTATAGTTCCTTATCAAGAAAAGAAAGGAGATTATTATATGAATCCATGTTTGTCCAAATCAATAGACAAACATTAATTCTAAAAATGGTAGAAAAAAGAGTTTTCTTATGAAACCAAAGCATAATATCATTTATCCCAACGAGGAGAATATGTTTGTAGTTCCTAACCATGAAAACAAAGGAGATTACTACGTGAATCCATCCATGTTTATCCCAATTGATAGAAGAAATTTGATTCTAAAAAATGGCGGGAAGTGAAGTTTTTCTTATAAAACAAAAGCATCAATTCATTTATCCTAATGAGGGGAATGAATTTGTGGTGCCCAATCATTACAAGAAAGGAAATTGTTATGTGAATCCGTGTTTATTCAAATTGTAAAATGAGCTTTAATTCAAAATATGGTTGAATGAGATGTTTTTCTTATGAAATTAAAGCTTGAATACCATTTATCCCAATGAGGAGAATGTGTTTATGGTGCCCAACCCTAAAAAAAAGGACATTATTATGTGAATCTCTGTTTGTCCAAATCGACGAATGAACATTAATTCTAAAAATGGTAGATAGAGAAGTTTTTCTTGTAACCAAAGCATCAATTCATTTATCCAAATGAGGAAAATGAATTTTTGGTGCCCAATGATTAAAAGAAAGGAGATTATTATGTGAATTCATGTTTATCCTAATGGAAAGATGAACTTTAATTCTAAAAATGGTAGAACAAGAAGTTTATCTTATGAAACCAAGGCATCAATATCATTTATCGCGATAAAGAGATTGTGTTTGTGGTTCCTAATCATGAAAACAAAGTAGATTATTACATAAATCCATGTTTATCCTAATTGATAGATGAACTTAGATTCTAAAAAATGGTGGGAAGTGAAGTTTTTGTTATGAATCCAAAGCATTAATTCATTTTTCCCAATAAGGAGAATGAATTTATGGTGCCTAATCATGAAAAGAAAGGAGATTGTTTTATGAATCCAAGTTTATCCCATTAAAAGATGAATTGTAATTCTAAAATGGTAGAAAGAGAAGTTTTTCTTATAAAACCAAAGCATCAATATGTTTTATCCCAATACAGAGAATGTGCTTTTGGTTCCTAATAACAAAAACAAAAGAGATTATTATGTAAATCCGTGTGTGTCCAAATCGATGAATGAACATTAATTCTAAAAATGGTAGAAAGAGAAGTTTTTCTTATGAAACCAAAGCATCAATTCATTGATGCCAATGAGGAAAATGAATTTGTGGTGCTCAATCATTAAAAGAAAGGAGATTATTATATGAATCCAAGTTTATCCCAATTGAAAAACAAAATTTAATTCTAAAAATGGTAGAAAGAGAAGTTTTTCTTATAAAACTAAAGCATTAATATCATTTATCCCAATGAGGAGAATGTGTTTATGGTTCCTAACCATGAAAACAAAGGAGATTACTATATGAATAAGTGTTTATCGTAATTGATAGATGAACTTTGATTCTAAAAAATGGTAGGAAATGAAGTTTTTCTTCTGAAACCAAAGCATCAATTCATTTATCCTAATGAGGAGAATGAATTTATGGTGCCGAACTATTAAAAGAAAAGATATTGTTATGTGAATCCGTGTTTATCCAAATTAAAAAATAAACTTCAATTCTAAAATGGTAGAAAGAGATGTTTTTCTTACGAAACCAATGCTTGAATATCATTTGTCCCAATATGGAGAATGTGTTTATGGTGACCAATCATGAAGAAAATGGAGATTATTATGTGCATCCCTATTTATCCAAATCGATGAATGAACATTAATTCTAAAAATGGTAGAAAGAAAAGATTTTCATATGAAACCATGGCATCAATTCATTTATGCCAATGAAGAAAATGAATTTGTTGTGCCCAATCATTAAAAGAAAGGAGATTATTATGTGAATTCGTGTTTATCCCAATTGAAGGATGAACTTTAATTCTAAAAATGGTAGAAAGAAAATTTTTTCTTATGAAACCAAAGCATCAATATCATTTATCCCATTGAGGGGAATATGTTTGTGGTTCCTAATCATGAAAATAGTGGAGACTCTTACATGAATTTGTATTTATCTTAATTGATGGATGAACTTTAATACCAAAAAATGGTGGAAAGTGAAGTTTTTCTTATGAATCCAAAGCATTAGTTCATTTATCCCAATGAAGAGAATGAATTTGTGGTGCCTAAGGATGAAAGGAAAAGAGATTACTATATAAATCCAAGTTTATCCCAATTGAAAGAAGAACTTTAATTCTAAAGTGGTAGAAAGAGAAGTTTTTCTTATGAAACCAAAGCATTAATATCATTTATCCCAATGAGGAGAATGTGTTTATGGTGCCTAATCATGAAAAAAAAGGAGATTATCATGTGAATCCATGTTTATCCCAATTGACAAACGAACTTTGGTTCTAAAAAATGGTGGTAAGTGAAGTTTTTCTTATGAAACCAAAGCTTCAATTCATTTATCTCAATAAGGAGAATGAATTTGTGGTACCCAATCATAAAAAGAAAGGAGATTACTATATGAATCCTAGTATATCCCAACTGAAAGACGAATTTAATTATAAAAATGGTGGAAAAAAAGTTTTTCTTATGAAACCGAAGCATCAATGTCATTTCCCCCTATTAAGAGAATATGCTTATGGTTCCTCATTACGTAAAGAAAAGAGATTATTATGAGAATCCGTGTTTGTCAAATTCAACAGACAAACATTAATTCTAACAATTGGTAGAAAGAGAAGTTTTTCTTATGAAACCAAAGCATCAATATCATTTATCCCAATTAGGAGAATTTGTTTACGGTGGCCAATCATGAAAACAAAGGAGATTATTACGTGAATCCATGTTTATCGCAATTGATAAATGAACTTTGATTCTAAAAAATGATGGGAAGAAAAGTTTTTATGATGAAACCAAGGCATCAATTCATTTATGCCAATGTGGAGAATGTATTTCTGGTGCCCAATCATGAAAAGAAAGGTGATTAT
Source organism: Adansonia grandidieri (assembly GCA_038382065.1). NCBI lineage: Eukaryota > Viridiplantae > Streptophyta > Magnoliopsida > Malvales > Malvaceae > Adansonia > Adansonia grandidieri. The sequence continues at coordinate 430 of JBBYHK010021598.1, read as the reverse complement.
TATGTGAATTCGTATTTATCCAAATTAACGGATGAACCTTAAATTTAAAAATGGAAAAAAGAAAAGCTTTTCTTATGAAGCCAAAGCACTAATATCATTTATCCCGATGAGGAAAATGAGTTTTTGGTTCCTAACTATGAAGAAAAAGGAGACTATTATGTGAATCCATGTTTATCCTAATTGATAGATGAGCTTTGATTCTAAAAAATGGTAGGAAGTGAAGTTTTTCTTGTAAAACCAAAGCATCAATTCATTTATCCCAATATGGAGAATGAATTTGTGGTACCCAATCATTAAAAGAAAGGAGATTATTATGTGAATCTATGTTTATCACAATTGGAAAATGAATTTTAATTCTAAAAATGGTAGAAAGTGATGTTTTTCTTATGAAACCAAAGCTTCAATATCATTTATCCCCATGAGGAGAATG
>JBBYHK010021588.1:0-10668 GCA_038382065.1 Adansonia grandidieri | reverse complement strand
TTAATAATTGCAGCGGAATATAATATTAAATCATGTTAACTTATTGCAATTATAGCATAAATAATTATATATTAATGTCATCCTCTATATGTAGTTATTCAAAGAAAATTTTTATTTTAAATAACTACTAATTTCACTAAATCAATCAACTTAAGATGCTACGGCTATTCTCAAGCAATTAATTTACATTCTTTATAATGACATAATATATATATAATATAAATAATTGCATATATGATTTAATAACTCAAATATATATCAAATAAATTCATGGAATAAAACTTTATTTATTTTTAACATACATAGCTATTTAAAGAAAAATTCCTTATTTTAAAAAACTACCAATTTATCTAAATCATATAATTTAAAATGCTTTAGCTAATGCCAAGCTAGTGATTTAGTTCCTTAATAACATCAATTCTTTATGTACCAAATATATACCAAATAAATTCATGGAATAAAACTTTATTGATGTTTACGATACATATCTATTTAAAGAAAAATTCATTATTTTAAATAACTACCAATTTATCTAAATCATATAACTTAAAATGCTTTAGCTAATGCCAAGCTAGTGATTTAGTTCTTTAATAACATCAATTTTTTATGTAGTAAAAATTTACATACTATACAGAATATTTTTTTTAATTGTAATGCTATAACTGATTTAAAAATATCATGACATAATATATGACATGCATCTTTAAGTTACATAAAAATATGCACAAGATCAAAATATATTTATTTCATGACACATAGATGTGCACATTTATATTGTAATTTCAATAATAAACTTTATCATATATATATGTACTTAATCTTTAGGTTGAGAGTACGAATTTTTGGACACTATCTAAGGAGAGTACATACTGCTAAAATATTCCTAACATGTCAAAATATGTTGTCACGAAATAAAAATCATAGACTATTTATGCATAAACATATTTATTATTTAATTGAATACTAATATTAAATAATAAATACTTTACGTGATCTAAAAAATCCATAAATATCACAAAAAAATAAAAAAATCATAAAATATTTAAGTCTAGAAAAACCAGAACCAAAACAGGCTTGGGTCATGTGCGTAGGCTTCGTCTGAATTTTGCCCCAGGCTTTCTTCATCCTCTAACTGGGTCGGGCACGACCCAACTGGATTTTTCTGACCTAGTTCAGGTTTGCTTCTTCTTTTTGCTCATATTTTCGTGTTTTTAATCTATATTTCATGTAATTAAAGGCCTAAAAGCATGGGTTTATACTAGATTTACATGACCCATGCATCAATTTTGGTAAAAAATACAATAATCATCATCAAACATTCAAGATTACTTGAATTCTATAAAACAATATTAGACCCATTTCAATATACCACAAAATTTTCTTGTTTTATTCATCTTTCTTTTAATTTTAGAGTTTAGTAACATAGATAGATGATTAATCTATTAAAACCCTCCAACAATTTTGGTTTTATATGAAGTAATCAAAAATTTTGTGATTAAATTTTAATACACAAAATATACATACAAATTCATAGTATATTCATGTAATATATTTTTACGAAATTAATTATAGAATGTTAAAAATTCAATTTCATGATTTTATTATATTTATTATAACTCGTTTATCCTTAATACGAATTATTTAATTGCATAAACAATATATGCATAAAAAAAATTCATCTTTAACGAATCTCACTGGATGATCTGAAGAACAAGGCTAGAAAGCCTAGCTCGGATACCACATGTAATAATTTAAATGAAACGTACCTCTAGCCATTGTTGATCAAGAACCCAGACTCGCTCCAAATACACAAAAACGAACATCCCGTATAAGCCTTCTAGTCTATATATTTTTCTTGATAATTACCTTATGATGGTGCATAAGCAATTTCTATAGACTAGACTAGGGACCTATACTAGAAGACTAATTAGAGTTGTATCCAACCATCAAAGAATCTATATTCTAATTAATTATGAAGTACAGTTAAACTCTTATCACTAAAATAATTAAACTGAATTAAATTTTATTTTATAATTTTATTTTAATAATTTTATTTAATTATTTTAATTTATTTATTATCACTTGAGTCGCCTAAGCAAAAGATTTGAACAACAGAGAACTGCTAACTGTCTGCCAAGTTTAGAAGAATGTGTGCGCTTGGCATTGGTATAATATAATTAATAGTGTAGTTCGTGAAAGTCAGCCCTCAATCAGTTTCAGTTCTATTCCATCTCCTTCTATCTGGCTACAATCCACTAGGACGCTTAAACCATAATCAACATCATCGAGTGTCATTTCTTACATATGCAATTGACCCAGTCCGGACATAAATATGTCCTGTCCTGTACTGTTACTTTTTGGCAATCTAATACAGAAGCCGTCGTCAGATTAGTTCATTTATTTGAGTAACTTGAGTTTCTAGAATACATATATATATATATATATATTTATGTTTGTGTGTTTCATGATCGTTAATATATGTATATGTGTGTGTGTGTTTCATGATCATTATTATACTTTTGAGAATACAATTCTTTGGAATCAGTTTCATGTCTTGGTACATTATTTTCCTTTTTCCCTCCAGTGAACATAAAATTGTCAGGGCGTGCTGTCTTATCCCATTGTTTTGTTTTTAATGTAGCTGGATCTATCAAGATCAGCAGTATCAATATTTGTTCCCACATTTTCTTTATGAATTATTACTCTTATTCTTACATTTCATAAAATAAAACTTCCAATGTCATTGCGACCCTCATCTTTGAACTTTGCAAAGGGAATTTCTGGAACAATTTCAAAACCCTTATGTCTATGTCAATGGATTGGTAGGTAATCTTCGAAAAAATCATAATCCTTCAAGGAAGTGGTAATTAATACTTGTCCAATCATTGAATTGATTTCGTTAGAGAAAATCATTTTTAACGTAAGAATTCAATCGTAATGAGCTCTTTATAAGTAATATTATTTTTATATCAAGACCAAACTTAGCACAAATAAAATATTATTATATTAATAAAATATATTTAATTTTTAAATTTAAAATGAAATTATTTTATTATTTTAATTTCCAATATTTATGTTTTGAATATTATTAAAAATAAAAATTTTCATTTTTATAATACATAATACAATATTATTTAATATTTTATTAAACATATAATTTAATGTATCAGCATTATTATTTTAATAACAAATTATAACATTATCGATATTTTAAATTTTAAATAGTATTTTTAATATTTTATTTATTTTTAGACTGTTATTTTAATAATAAATATATAAAAATTATACTTAATAAAGATTTAATAATAAATGTTTTTAATATAAAAATATTACTCTTTTAATAATATAAATAATAATAAAAATAATATTTTAATAATATTTAATATTTAAAATATTTTAAAATATCTATATAATTAATGTTTTAATAATAAATAATATTATTTTATGCATTTAATATTATTATAATAATTTATTATTATAGTTTGAAGATAAATAGTTTTTTAATATTTTAATATTTATGTCAATATTATTGTTGGAAAAATATAAAAATAATATTTTAATATTAATTATGTTAATCAAAATAATATATTAAATATTACTATAATTAATGTTTTAATAAATATTATTCTTTTAAGTAATTAATATTAATATAATTAGTATTAAATGTTATTATTGAAATATTACGATTTGAAATATTGATCATAGTACAATATGATTTGAAAAAAAATAGATTTTCCTGAAAATAATCAAACAACTGAAAATATTTTCATTGAGTTATTGAAGCATTAAAAAAAATCTACTTTTTAGAAAAATATAAATTTTTCAAAAGTTATTTTTTAGAAGTTAATTTCTACGAAACAAATAAACCCTAAAAGCATCACAAATTTCAACTGAATATTGTTGCAATACCGTCTTAAACCATTCAGAGTACATTTCTTCGAATTATTGTTTTCTTCTATGATTCATATGAATACATTATTAAGTTTTTTTTATGACATATGCATTCCTATATGCATATATTCTGCAAGTTTATTGCAACTTTGAGTTTAGATTTCATAGACTTTATATATCGATCCCACTACAAACTTTGAGTTTCTCAAGAAAAGATGTATTAATCCTATTACGAACTTTTTTAAAATTCATAAAATTTACACAGAATACGATTAAACATAAAATATTACAATTTCTCATTTATTACGTAAATTTAAAAAGGAGTGGTATTTTGTTTAATTATTATAACTTATAAGTTGTTCATGGTAGCACACATCTTTAATGATTTAAGATATCATCACAAATAATAATTGCCAAGCCACCTTATTCTCCTCACCCATTTTAATTATTGGTTAGAATGAAAATAAATTAACAAAGAGAAAAAAAAACCAAATATTTTATGTATTATAAGCATGGATAATTGTAAAATTTAAGATAAAAGAATATTGCCTTTGAATATGATGCATATATGCATGTGTGAATGTATGTTTGCATTGTAGAATACAATCAATTGTTTGTTGCGTGGGTTGGCTTGACATACGCATACCATTATTCCAATTTTACAACATTAATATCTAATTGGAAGCTTTTTTGGATGGAGAAAAATACAAAAACTTCTACAGTCTCTCTCTCTCTCTCCCCAACAATATAACTGTAAGGAATTCGAGGAACAAACTTAAAAGGCTGCATTCAACTGCTACTTTTATATTGCCTTACCGCATTAGTTAGCCACTAGCCACTATAGGAACTACAGTTGCAAGTCTTGGGAACAAAAGCACAAACTCGAAAGCGCTTGATGGGAAAATGGCAATCAATGCCAAAGAAGAAAGGCATGGCCGTCGTCAAGGTGGAGGCAGCGTTGGTGCGGGCTGTGCAGCACTTGCACAGCAAGCATAGCTGAAAAGGAGCAAACCTTCGCCTTGCATCACTGGCGATGGCGTTTCCTGTACCTGGGCGTGATGCATGCGATATTCGGTTGGCCCTATGGGTTTATATTCGATGATGCTGATGCTGAAGCTTCGGCTATCACCTTCACCACCTTAGCTGCAAGGATATCATTATCATCATCAATTGACTAAATTAACATGGCTGCTGGCTTAGGCTGACAAGAGCTATCTCGGTACACGTTTAAGGTGAAGTTAATTAAGAAACTAACATACCTTGACCGGCAGAAAATTAACCAATGAGGAGGACGACAATCGGTAGTTTCAAAGATACAATTATCGGTGGCCCAGCGGTCCATATTGGTACACAGAGCCACAAATTGGAAGCGTGCATGCATAAAGAGGGGAGGGAGAGCGATAAAATTTGTGTGGTGGACAGCCATAGGTAAGGAGGAGGAAATTTATTTGTTGAGAAAGTGGGTCAGACAAATGCTTTGGAATGGATATTTATTTTATCAAAATCCATATTTGAGTTGTAAATAAATCACGCTCAAGCAGGAGCAGAGCCAATTATATTCGTAGAGGCTACAAAATGAAAATGTTTGAACTCCATCGGGAGCGATGCGAAACCAACAACGCTACATTTTATATTATGCAAAGTGTTTAAAATGACTCAATCTTCCAATCTGGAGCTTGCTTGATTTAGACTTGGTTAAAAATTAAATCGAGTTTGTGTTAGAATCCTATGCTTGCTGTGCCTGTCATTGGCCTTGGACATAGGTATGTGCCCCTCCGCACTTTTCCCTAAGGTTTCAAATCATTCGCAGTCGAGGTAAAGAAAGAGAATGTCGAGATCATACACATTATTAACGTTAGAAGCTTATATTTCACTGTCTTGGATTAAAAAAAAAAATAGTAATCTTGTCAATCATGTGTGAGTATCGGTAAGTTAGCTCTTCCAAGTTCAAGTTGGCCAGTTAGGTCAATCAAAAGGCATGCGAGGAGGAGGAGATTTATTACCGCTCGCTTTAATCCATCTTTTGCTTTTCCTCTGCACTCAGACGCAAAGTTCTATTGACCTACTACATTTTACTAGTACGTTCAGGGAGGAACATCGGGCCAACAAAAAAGACCCCAGGATAAGAAGCAGCAGCTTAAGAATCCTTTGCAAACAAACATAAAAAGGCAAACTCATTGTCATCGTCGCAAGCTGGTAGATTATTCTCATTCTCATTGTTGCTGTCAACATTCTCCACTTTCTACCGTCTTCATCAAAATTAATCACAGCAAAAAGCGTCTACTCACAAGTCTGCCGGTGGATGCTATGCTGAAAACAATTTTCCAACAGGAAATTCCAGTGGCAAATGAAAACCTTCATCAAAATTAATCACAGCATAAAGCATCTACTCACAAGTCTGCAGCTGCATGCTAATGCTGAAAACAATTTTCAAACAGGTAATTCCAGTGGCAAAGGAAAAAGTGATACAAGCTTCAGTTGAATAGCATAATCAACACCAAGAATAACATACACATTAGGTACAATGAAGCAAAACCACCCTCGTTTTTTTGCAAGCAAATTTGTCACCTTGACAGGGGGGTTATCGTACAAGACAAACCAAACAAGTGTACAAGTAGGAGAAATTTTCATCTAACCCTGCATGCTGCAGGGTCACCCGGGGAACAATTTGGATTAGGCAATGTACAAATGGCACCAGGACCAACATTGTTGGGAAATCTGTGACGCACTCGGTAATCTGGAACCCCACCCATTGCAAATGGACCGGCACTGCCACCTCTTAGTTTTAGATTTAAAGACGAGGAGACTTCACCTGCAGTACCACCAGTGCATTGTAGAGGTTCCAACGTTTCAACTACATCACTCATTAATGGCCTTGCTTTTGGATTCTGGCTTAGACAGTAGTATGCCAAGCTGCATGCCTTCTGTGCTGCCCTTACTGAATATTGATTCTCCAATCTTGGGTCAATTATCTGCAGTAATTTTCTCTTATCATTCAGTTTTGGTCGAGCCCAATCAACCAAGTTCTGCTCCTTGCTTGGTCTTGTCTTATCAACAGATTTCCTTCCGGTCAAAAGCTCCAAAAGAACAACACCAAAGCTGTATACATCACTCCTGGCAGTCAGATGGCCTGCTTATTTTATACAGACAGAGAAATAATTAACTGTGCATATCAACATAATTGCTTCTTCATTTGTCGAAACCATCAGAAGCAAAAAGACCAGAGATGTAGTGGACAATATCATAAATGCTCAAATGTACCAAAGTCCCAGAACCAGTATAATCAGCTCGAAGAATTTCTCAGATTCAAACTAGGTATATCATTCACATCTCTTTGATTTGTTAGACATAAATCATAGCTTTGAATCTTGTTCAACAATCATGAGAAAAATGATCTGGTGAATTGACTTGCATTTGTTTTCATAATTCTCCGTAAATAAAAGTAAGAACCAATTTGCAATTATTTTGCTGAAGTAGAAAGTACAATTATCAATAACACCGACACTGAAGACCCTATATACCTATCTATATGATGAATCAGCTAAATTGTTATTGGTGCCTGTAGCTTGCACCCAACATGCTTTCATGCCCAGGCTTTCTGTAAGGCAGATAAAAAAAAGTGATGTCACAGTAAATTTATTCTCTTTCTCTCTTTTTAACAAAGATGGATCTCAACTCATTTCCCCAATTGGCCAGACTCAAATTTTCCAATATAAATGTTATTATGATGTATTACACATTTCTAAGATTTTTGGAAGCCATACCCGTCATAACATATTCAGGTGCAGCATAACCATACGTTCCCATCACTCGAGTTGAGACATGGGTCTCATCGCCTTGTGGTCCAGCTTTTGCAAGCCCAAAATCAGAAAGCTTGGCTGTATAATCCTGCATATTCAAGAGCCAACTAGCATGGTTTAGGAGGAATAAGGTTCCCATCAATCAGATTCATGGTTGAATACTTTTTTCCCAATCAACAAGCATTAATTAAAAGGGACAAAGAATTCAACAATTAAGAGAGAAGAAAACACGAGCAAGCTCTTTGATGAATGATTAATGCGAATACTTACAGAGTCCAACAATATATTGGAGGTTTTAAAATCCCTATATATTACTGGTCGTTCAGCATTGTGAAGGAAAGCAAGCCCTTTAGCAGCTCCTAGAGCAATCATCATTCTTGTTGCCCAGGATAAAGGAACAGTTGCCTCTGAATAGCACATGAAAGCAATGTCAAGTTTAGTTTGCAGTAAACAGAAATGTTACCACAGACAAAAACAGTCATAGCAAATATCAAACAGAAGGAGGAGGCAAAGCTGCAAAGGAACCCATTGAAGGATTTAGTGGCTTTTGGTTTTCAATTGGAAACTTTGCAATAAGCAAGAGCCACATGGCACTTTTAATTCCCAAAGAACATAGGTTGATGATGGAGGATGCTACAAATATAGTGGGAAGATGCTGGCTTACATATACAGCATATGTTTCTATTTATATGAGTGCCTCATTGATCAAATAAGTTTAGGCGAAGATAGATCAAGATGATATTTTAGAGCCTTGATATAAAAGAGATGTTGAGGATTGTCTCTCATAATTTAAGTTCATTTGTCGGTCAGGTCTTTTAGGAAAAATATATTTGCTAATAATCCAAATTCTGTTGGCTTAAAAAATTGACCCTAATTCAAGTATTACCCCACTAAATTTCTCTCAAGATGACTCTCACATCAACTGCACTTGTCTTGATCTCTTCCATACAACTTTGCAAGCATTGAGACATTTTGAAACAAAATTTCTAAAATAGCACCTTGTACAAAGAGGTGCTTAGGACAGTAAATGAAGTCTTTTCGCATGCACGGGCCTATGCATAAGGTTGGAGCTTCACGATCTTTTCCTACCAGGATTCCATATTCTAATAATAGCTTTAGTTCATCATAAAGGTGATTCATCATAATAATAGTTTTGGTCCATATCCTAATAATAGTTTTAGTTCATCATAAAGGTGATTTACCAAATCATTTTACGATGCTCCAAAGTTAGGCAAAAGTTACGAGGGCAGGTTAATGTACTCATTGGTCGGCAGAACTATTTTAATTAACACTAAATTGGCGATTTCTTTGACGAGATAACAAAGTTTCTAGAGCCTAGATGTCGACAATATGTTAGCACTAGGAAAGGAAAGATATTTATAATAATCGAGTAATTGACAGACAGGGAAAGAAGATAAGCATATTAGCATGGATCAACATTCGAATCATGCGCAAATTGCAACGTAAAATAGTAAAGGGGAAAAGAGAGGTGGAGAAATGCCTACTTCGGAAAAGGTGGTTCTCAAGGCTTCCACGGAACATGAATTCATATACCAGTAGCCTATGATCATCCTCGCAACAATAGCCGATGAGTTTAACCAGATTTGGATGCCTGAGCTGGCCCAGAAAGTTGACCTCAGTCTGAGGATAGAGCGTGATTTGAGGGAAAACGTGAGGATTGGAGCAATTGTGTGGCTTATTTCTGAAAACCGAAGGAAAAACAAAAAAGAGTAGGGGAGAAGAATGCAGGAGGAATGTATAAAATAAACATACAAGCCATTCGCGGTGACCCTGAAGGCCCTCCTTGTTGAGGACCTTGACAGCGACAGGCAGCGATTTGAGGCCAACCCTTACATTCTCGTCAATGTAACCTTTGTAGACGGTTCCGAATCCGCCTTCGCCAAGAATGTAGTCAGAACGGAAGCTCTTGGTAACAGTCTCCAGCTCGTACAAAGTGAAGGCAATGACGTGAGTATAGAGTAGCGCATTTTTTCTAGAGTCGTCGATGTCGCTCAGATCTGATAGGGTACGATTCTGGCTTGGACTTTGCTTCTTCTCAGATAACGTGGGGAGGTGTTGAACTGCAAAAAAGCAGGCATTTCAATTTCACTCAGAGGAATGGAGAAAAGGAAAAGAAAGTGGAAAGCCCTCCCTAGGGCTTGGTCTCAGATCTGGCAAAATAATAATAATAACGAAAAAAAAAACCTTGAGGATTAGTAACAACAGGAGCAGATTCCTCTCTAGTGCCACAGTTGCCCATGTCGGAATGAATTCGCTATCGCGGCTGCCGCTTCGGCTTCGGCTTTCCACAGGGCTGTGAGTTTCATTTCATTCCGAGGAATGTTGGCAGTGAATGGCTTTTTCGTTTTTTCGTTCCCTTCCGCACCAGCTGCCGTGTCTTCGTGTGGGCATCATATATCATATCAGCATTATAGTGGTCTTTCTCACTCTACTCGCGCACCTACACACACAATGCAAATTACAATAAAATCCTTCTGCATATTCATTTTTTAAAGTTATGCCTTCTGTATTTAAAATTTTAAAAGTGGGCTTCCTCCTGTGGACTTTATATACGCCCGTCGCTACGTGGGGCTATTTTGCTAATATATTATATATATATATATATGGTGTATATAATATGATGAGCGGCTCTATAAATTTTATTACTGTTTTCTAACCTCAATCTTAGAGGTGGTAAAATGAATCCGAACTCAAAAATTCGTTTAAAAAAATTTGAGTCCGAACCTGAATCAAACCCGATTTGATCAAAAAGTTAACAGTTCAAATCCGAAAAAATTTAAATCCGAATGGCCCGAACTCGAAATAGCCCAAATCCGAAATGATCAGAGCCCGAAAGAACCCGAACCCGAAATAACCCAAACTCGAAAAAACCCAAACCCGAGCTCGACCTGAACCCGAACCCGAATTTAATACTAAAAATAAATATGAAGAAATTATAATTAAATAATTTTTTATA